>APFE030192121.1:0-41198 GCA_000404065.3 Pinus taeda
ATAGCAATGAGGGATCAAATCTCTTGAAGTGCAAACCTATTTTCAAATTTTGCACTAGAAAAAATATTACACCTCAAAAATTTGTAATCAAAATGTGTCTTTACCAATTTAATGACAACAAGATACAAAATAGTACTTATAAAACGAAAATTTAGGGGAGAAAAAATATAGAGGAACTGGGCATCTTTCAGGTGAGCCAAGCTAAACCTAAAGAGTGCCTACCCAGGACACCTCACTTATTCACCAAATCAATCATGCATAAATCAGATTGGAAATATGTTGAGGAGTTGAATAAATTCCTTAAGAATAGGATCCAATCTAACTGATCATAACAAATCTCTAATAATATAACAGTCTAGAGAATTCTACGTTTATCCATTATTCAATGTTCCCCTCTTAATGGAGAATTGGATCAAAACATAACATGAATAACATATGTCTGTTGGCCTCAATCTCAGCTAGGCTTATAACAATGCATTAAAAACTTGATAATTGAGCTTTCAATTTTTCCATCTTGTTAGAGGTGTTATCACTCAAAATTTTTCCCTAGAAGTTATCAAAAGAAGGAAGCATCTGAGGTAACCACAAACCAATCTTTTAGGCTTATGCTCTAGCCAACCTAAGTCCAGAGAGGGCTCTCTCTTTATAATTTAGCTTTGTTTTTATAGGATTTTAGGCTAGCTCTTAGTGTTCATGGGGTTTTGATTTTGGATTGAAGGTTGGGTGGTAGAATTATTGGAACAAATGGATAAAGCTAAGTCTTCAAGCCATTGGGATATGGAGTCAATCAATGGATAGCATAACTGGACCAAATCATTAAACGGAATGTTCACAGGGCAGGCTAGCAAAGCAAAAGGGAAATATTCAGGTCTAATGGATGAAATGATTCTAACCACGGTGAAAGGGCACTTAAGAATCCTTGGACTGGGATCTGAATGAAGAACAGAGAGTGATCATGAACAAAGGGCAATTAAGAATCCTTTGCTATAGACCAGAGAAAAAACTACGGAAGCTAAGGAGTAGTGAAGAATTCCCTAGCTAAGATAGTTTAGGAGAAAACATTTAGAATATAAAACAGTCAAGATAAAGTGGATCCAAGAAATTTCTGAAATATCATTCCTTGATATACATTTAGATTTTAGAGAAACAAACAAGATTATGGAGAAACATAAGAAGAAACAACAGTAAACGTGAGAGAATACTTATTTGTATTTCATTTTACACAAGAATCCTGTAAAATATCTAATCTTTATTCCTTGATCCAGCAAGCCAATCCAGTGATTGATACAATAGAACTTTGATTTTAGAGAAAAAGTCTATAGAAATTTCTTGGAATCCACCCTACATACTTCGAAATGTGAAGTATTTATACAAAAATAATTACAAAATATCTCAAAACAACTTGAGACTTAATCTAGGGAATAAGAATATCTTCTTGCATGAAGATAGAGATAGATATTAAACTGCTTCATGTTGTCCCTTTTGTTATGGTTGTTGATGGTTGAATCTATGGAGTTGGAGCCCTTTAAGCTCGCTGATAATTGTGGTATTTCTATGCTGGAATCTTCTTTACTTTTCTCTTTTACTGATACTCTTTGACTCTGTTACCCTTTGACCATGTTGATCTATCTTTTACCTACCTCACCTCACTGCCTTTAGATTTACTATGGTAACTTTCCGATGTAAAATTTTTTCATAGTAATTCTGTCATTTTCTCCCACCATTCTGTCTCAGGGAATCTCATTTTCAACATTCTTCTGTAAATTTCGTTTTCCTCTAGGTATTTTTCAAAATTGGGTTTGGTGAGAAACAAATGTTTCACCTCATGTTCTATGAAAAACAGGTCCTCTAATGTATCATATAATACTTTACCTGTTAGCAAGGCTTTAATGGCTAAAGAGCTGGCTTGTTCCTTGGCCAACCTCCTGAGTCTATCACTATAGTCCAATTGGATCATAATTTTTTCATTAATGACCATAGGACTGGGAAGGCCTTTGTCACTAAAAATTTGAAACTTAGCCATAAACTTGTCAATGGATACTTGCATGTTATGGCACTTTTCTTCTAAGTTGAGCATGAGGTTTCTTTTGGAAAGAACCTTTTTAATCTTTAAGATGGCTTCAGTCCTATCCTCTATGCTAAGCTCATGGAGCTCATATCTTTTCTTATTGTTCAGGAGGTGGATGAGTCAATTTGCATCCTTAGGTTTATCTCCTAATTCTTCCCTTACTTTCTAGATAGCCTCAGTGGCTACCTTCACCAATTCTATCTGCTCAAATATGACTTGGATTGATGGCCAAATATCATTGATAGAGTCAATGATATTGGCCCAGAGCATCTCTTTATTCTGTCCTAGTTCCTTTTGCAGTGTCAAATCTTTCTCTAAGACTTTGATTTTCTCACCCATTCTGAGGGCTTTCTGTGTTTCTCCTCCTTGCTGAATTTGGGCAAGTTTACAGTTAGTTTCTAAACTAGCCACTTTCTCCTTTAATATTTTGAGCTCTGTAGCGTGGATGGACATCTCCTCCATATCTTTTACTAGTTCTGTTGTTTTCTCAGTTAATGCACCTGCTACTATAGTGGACTCAGTTGTAATTGGCATTGTTGTGGCAGGTGGAGCTGTAGGGGCTAGTGATGATGCCATTGTGGAAGGAACTATTGTCAATACTGTGGGGATGACAGCCTTGGAAGCTATGGCCATGTCATTTTGCTTGGAATAAACCAAAGTGTCCAACTCCTTCTCTATTTCTTTAAGTTGATCATTTAGCTTTAGGACTAGGTCCATAAGATCTTCATGTCCTTTTTGTGCTTCTAGTACTTCCGTTGTTTGAGGATGATGTAGCTGGGGAGTTTTGAGATACTTATTCAGTGCAACAATCTCATCATTCTTCTTTTTAATTAGCTGCTCTATTGCTTTCACATCCTTGGGATCATATCCCAATTCTATCACTAAGTCCTCTAACGACTTGATTCTTTTATCTTTGACCCGTGAGGAGGCCTTTTCCAACTGAAACTGAGCTGACATATTGTTTAAAGAGTTTTGCAATTGGTGGGTTGCCATGGATTTCCCTGTCAATGTAGAATAAATCATATCACTTGTTTGCTTATGCAGCTCAATCTGGTCAATGGGATGAATATCCCTTGCCAGTACTTCGAAGTCCACTTTCTTAAAATCTGATGTTGTTCTTGGCTACTGAGTGGTTGGCTTGATGAAATTCATCTTTATTTTCCCCTATTTGACATCATAGGATGACATAAGCTTTGTTTGATTGGTAGGGGTCATCTTCAAATACTGTGCATAGGTTTGGGCTTTTAGCCTCTCATTTCTAGCCTTTATTTCTTTGTATCTCTCCTTTATGTCTTGATCTTTATTTGTTGGCATTCTAAAGGAGGATACCTCAACACTTTGCTACCTTTTCAACATCTGAGTGTGTGATGTGGAAGGTTCTAGAGTGCCTCCAGATGGAGTGGCAAGCCCACTCCCATCTCTTTCTGTGTTTGTAACCTCAGTTGTCTCCTCTGTATATTCCTTTTTAGAGACTCTTTGTCTTTTAGCCTGGCTTGTCTCTGCATAGGCTTGTGATGTTGCTCCCTTTGAAGTAGTGGGTCCTTCCCTATTACTCTTGAGGCTTTTCTCCTCATTTAGAGGAGTCTATAAGCATGGCCCTCTGAGTGATCATTCTCTAGATTATATATCCACACTCCTGCTCCTGCTCCTAACTTATTTACTGTTGACCGGATAAATCGTTCTTGCGGACAAGACTGATCTCCCTAATATCGAATGATATCTAGCAACAAGGAGCACAAACAAATCTACTTTTCTCTAAACATGTTTCAATTCATAAATGAAAACTAAGAGGTGTAACAGACCCTACCTCGGTCCAACGCTTGTTTGTGGCAGTTTTATTCCAACACCTTCAAAGTAGTTCCTTTTCAATAACCTGCATACACAAACAAACACACATCAAAGAACACCTGCATAGATACTATAATAAAACATGTTCATTATGAAGATCAAGGAGCTCATAAAATAAACCATTAGAGACAGTTCATTAAGAAAAACAAACTTTATTGTATGAACTTTATGAATAAAAGAACCTTACAACCTTTGCCTTGATGTTGCACAAGCTCTTTCCAGGGTCCAGCAGGAATCTTCTCTACTTTGACAAGCCTCACATACTTCCCAAATGAAATGAAAGGTATGTGATCTCTCCTCTCACAAGCTCAAAAAAGGAAGTCTAATTTCCAGCAGCATTTACCCTCAAGAATCTTCAGCTTTCAACCTCTTCTACAACTAGCCCAATGCCTGAATTTATAGTGTAAATGGTGGAAGTTGCAGGTCCACCATTGAAGGGATAAGTTCCTCCTTCAATGGGATAAGCACCTCATATCATGGAGTTAGCTCCCTTAGTTATGGAGTGGATGAACCAAGGTGGAGCGGACTTGCCAATGCAATATTCCTTCTAGAAGTGTCCATAAGTGACCCAAGATGAGTTTTTAAGAATGAACTCATGCCTTTTTAACTTTTACAGGGGTTCGCACCCATGACTTGACAGACAGAGTGGTCAGGTTCGCAAGAAACATGACCATTGGGTGCGGCACCGCAGGAAATGCTAGGAGAAAGTGCAAAACCAGGATTTGAGATATTTTTAAGTTCTTTCTCCCATTTTCAAGATTTGATATGAAGCGCTGAGGCTTAAGACTTGCAAAGGAGGTATGTATGAGTGTTGATGGACTCACACAAATTGTAGAAAGTCATGGTGACAATTTTTTGTGTAACTTGACTGTAATACAATTTTTTTCCTCATTTTGTTAATCAAAAGAGGTACAAGAATGTCATATGGTAAATGCATAATGTGGGGAGGGGGGTGGGGGAGCTATCACTACTAGTGGCATTCAGTTATTGATTGTGAAATATTTTGATGCCGATCTACTGTGGGGTGCTTAACAGTTTCCTTGTATGTTTTCGAAGGAATCCAATGTTTTTATTCACAAACTTATAACCTTCGAAGAAATACATGGTGTTATCAAATATTTTGCAAAAGACAAGTGTCCTCACTGAGATTGCTAGACAATGGAAATTTTCCTTCATTTCTTTGATCTTATGGGACAGGACATTCTCAATATGGTTGAATAATATCATTTAGGTGGTCGGGTTTTAGGTGAACTTAACTTTACCTTTATCTCATTGATTCCCAAGTCTTCACACCCTGACACCTTCTTTGTTTTTTGTCCCATCTCCCTTTGTAAGATAACCTACAAGTTGATATCAAAATTCATTGCAAGTCAAATTAAGGAGTTCCTATCATCCTTCATATCACCTGAACAATTTGGATTCCTATCTAGTCGTCAGATTCATGATGTGGTTGCTTCGACTCAGGAATGTCCCCATTCTCTGCAAACAAAGAAGAAAGAGGCCATTATTATGAAAGTAGATATACACAAGGTATATGATTGTGTTGACTAGACATATTTGCACTTGATCCTTTTTAAAATTGGTCTTTGTATGGAAAATATTACTTGGATTAGGGCATGTGTCTCTATGAAAAATTTCACGGTGTTAGTTAATGGCTACCTGTCAGGATTTTTCTCGACGAGTATGGGCCTTTGAAAAGGATGTTCGTTATCTTCTTTGTTATTCATATTGTTTATGGATGGTCTTAGCCTAAATATCAAGGAGGCACACTCACCAGGAATATTTCAGGGGTTTTAGGTATCCTGATTCATCTCAGTGACACACTTTTTTTTCGTTGATGATAATTTATCATTTGGACAGGTTTCTTGGGAACAACGGAAGGTTTTTTTTATCATATATTAGTTATATTTGGAGTTTCCCTGGGTCTGATCATGAATGGAAACAAATAAATCATGTTACATTCCTTTGCAAGTCTAGAAGTTATTCTTCATATTGCTAGGTTTTTTAAGGTTGAGGCCTCGCACATTAAGGGAGGTTTGTCTGGCTTTAGATTGAAGCCTAAAATCTACAGGTTTGAGAACTGGCAAATGATCATGGAGAATTTTAGAGCTACCTTTCTCTCTGGACTTATTGTCGGCTCTCACTGGGAGGTTGGTACATGCTAGTCCAATCTATATTACAACAGTTATCAATATATTGGATGCACGTATTTAGGATTCCTTCATTAATCATTAATAAAATCAAAGGCATCATGGCTCACTTTCTTTGGTATGGGAATAAAGTGCACAGAAAAATCCATTTGGTTAACTTTGAAGAAATTACTACGAGTAAGAAATTTGGCTAAGCTCTTCTAATGAAATCATTGTGGCCAACTTTATTTGGTAGGGGTATTTGGCAAGATATGATTGTTGAGAAGTATCTATGGGTCGTGTTTTTTTAGATTGGTATAGAATGGGTATGATTGGGGTTAAAAAGGGCTCCTACATTTGGATGAGTTTCTCAAAGGTCAGTAAATGGTTTCTTGAAAATATGCCTTGGTCTTTTGGGAGGGGTGATAAAATTATTTTTGGAAGGGATTCCATTTTGGGAGTAAGTTCTTTGCATCATTCCAATACTTATCTGATTAATGCTCGACATTCTATAGACATATTATTTCAAGATTAAGCTATTGTGCTGTGGTAGACGTATCTCCTGTACCCAATGTGGAAGAGAGTGGAGGAGCTCAGTTTATCAAATGGTCTTGTGACATCTTGGCATAAGCTCATTCGGATGATTCACTTGGCAGGGTTCATGAAGAAGGATATGGGTTTTTCGCAAGTGTGGGATGGTGTTAGGAAAAAGGTCTCAGTGGTGGTTTCATACATTTATTAGTTTATCTCAAATTATGTCACCCCAGTGTTAACATGTGCTGGTTCAATATTGTTTGGAGGTGGCAGGGCCCTTTAAGGATGACCCTCTTCTGTTAGCTAGATTGGAAGAATAAGATCAAACACATGGGATAACCTCTGCAAACGGGGATTTCTTGGGCCTGGGAGGTGTGTTTTTTGTCATTTGGATCAGGAAAGTGTGGCACAATTGTTTATCTATTGTCCCTTCTTGGTGGAAGTATGGGGGAGTATATTAAGCAAGTCCAAATTTCGCAGGCAAATTCCTTCGATTCATTGGAGTCTTGTTTCAAGTGGTGGTTTAGTAGAAGAGGGAGGCGTAAAACACTTCCTCCATACATGGTATGGGAGATTTGGCATGCAAGAAATCTGGCTACCTTTGAAGATAAACCTCCCAATGTTCCTAGAATTTGTACAAAAATCATGGTTTCATTGTCGAAGGGGAGGATTCCAATTCAGGACGATAATACTTCCAGGACATGTTATCCCCCACTTGAAGTGGTCTTTCCTGCATGATTTTTTGATGGCACGACACGGGATGATATGTATGGATGCAAGCCATGGCTAAGGATTAACACTCGTATTCACTTTCTCCTTTACTAGTATGGTGGTTTAGTTTTGAATTCAAAGGTGAAATTACTGGGACTTTGGGGGTTGTTGGTTTTTGCAAAACATCTTTAGCTACTGAAGTTCACTGTGTATGAAGACTCTAGATCCGCTATTGAAATTGTGTCTGGGATATCCTACTTCTTGGTGCCCTCTAGTTGGATGGATAGATCACATTAAGCCTCTTATTGGCTTTTTTCTTATAGTAGTTCCCTTACACATCTCTACAAAGAGTGTAAATTGGTGGCAAATGGACTCTCTAAATAATGATATTTCAGATTTATAATGGGTGAAAAGGTAATGAAAAAGGGAAATCCTGAGATACTTTAAATATTTTTCCTGGATTTCAGAATTGCTATTTTGATTACAAAATCTGAATGTGTTAATTTGATATAACTATGTTACCTCATGCTTCCTTAAAATTTAAGTAATAGTACTGGATTTATAGTGTTGATCTGGTTTTTTTTTTTAATTATTATATGATTATATATATATACTGGAATGCCTAGGGCCGACATTAAAAAAAAAAGATATCTCTAGAAAATCATGAAACGAGGTGAACCAACATGTATGGCTCTGCATGGCTCTCAATGTCAATATTGAAATTGAAAAGTTGTGATCCAGTCTTCCCCATCTAATATCAGTAAGCATAAGTCAAAATGAGTTGCTTCCAGCCGTTAAAAATAGAAAAGTCGAATGGAAGGTTGGAAACCGTTGGAAAGTTTAAAGCAGGTGCAACTTTACAAGTGTTCGGTAAACATATTGAATTTTATGAGAATGAAAAATTATTTGAACTGGACATTCTTCTTACTAATCCGACATTCTTCTTGCTTCTGGATTGGGTTAGATTTAAGCATTTTTATTTAAATACAAACTAAATATATTTCAAATATTATATTTTTTACAAATATTTTAAAAACATTTTAAAAATAATACAAACATGTGTAGCAATTTATTCTCAATATTATATTTTTTACAAATATTTTAAAAACATTTTAAAAATAATACAAACATGTGTAGCAATTTATTCTGCTGAGAGTTGAGCGGTCAATTTCTAATATTTCTTCATTAGTTTGATAAGAAAATCTTTTAATAAAAAATACAAGTCATTCAAATTATTATAACATGACATGAGAATATAAGTTTTAATGTTCTAACATTTTATGGAATTCTTTTATTTAGTTTTTTTTCATATTCAAAATTATAATTTATTTTAAAATATAAATAAAAAATATCTATGAAAATAATATTTTAATTTTTATTATGAATTAATATTATAATATTTTAATTATATAATTTAATAAATAATTTAATTTTTATTATAAATTAATATTTATTTATTAATAATAATTATAATTCATATTGAAATTTGATAATCACTTAATCAAATGTCCTTTCATTTAAAGAGGATTTCCAAAATTATTTGTTTTTAAATACAATTATTCAACTAAATTTATAAAGAAGACATGGTTTGAAATTGCCCTGCAATGGTTGTAGGTATCAGTGATTATTGAATATGGTAAAATAAATACTTTCGAATAACTTTTATGTATGATATTAATAATGTCAAAACCAAAATTACGAGACTAGTTAATTTAGATGGCGAAAATTATCCAATCCACATAAATTCATCCCTACGGGATCTAGAACGGAGACAAACATTCACTAATGCTTTGTCCTATGTAAAATATATGAATGTATACACAAAAATTAAGTATTGATTTGCTCTGTTTTATTGATAAGTGTAAAGATGTTTTTTTAACTTTTCTGAATTTAAGATTTATTTAATCAAAATTCTAAGCAAATTTGTGATATTTATATATTTAAAATGTATTTTTATTATATAAATAAATTTAATATCTTAAAAAAACTGGAAATTTAAAATTTAGTATGATAATATTAAATAAAATGTGATATTTGATTTTTTAATATATATATATGAATGATTAAATAGGAAAATTGAAAAATAATTATAATATGTTTATTTACATTTGAAATGGAGTGAGGTAATATAATTTTATATTTTTGTATCTGTTAAAATAGAAATTTCAAATCTAAAACACTTGTTCCTAAAACTATATATCTATTTTGATAATTTAATTAGAAATATTGATAGAAGTTGAAATATTTTATGATAAGCTAGTTGAGAGTGAAATTTCACTCTGCTCCTTGATTATAGTTTCTCTTGATGTATTTTGGGATCTATTTAATTTTTTTACTGCTTTGGGCATCTTCTGTTATTAGTCCCTGCCTGCGACTAATAGCGATCGATAGAGCGTTAACTGCGTATTAATCCTTTGTTTGACCAAAAATATTTATGTGCATCACAACTTTAACCAAAGTTTTAATATTAGAAAATAATATAAAATTTATTATGTAATTTCTGATTGGACAACAAAGTTGAGGGTCTTATTGCGAGCTTCGCAGTTTTCAAGACATTCATGTTTGAGTAAAAGTAAGATATCCAAAGTTTTGGATATGGAAAGTTTTTTGTTATCCAAAGTTCGGTCATATTGCCGACCTGAACATTTTATCGAGTTTTCATATATGGAAAAATTTTGTTATCCAAAGTTTAGTTAGTTGACAGCACATCGCTTCGTGGTGGCAAGCTAACAGCCCATCGCTTCGTGGCAACATGCATGCACCTGCGTTCGCTGAGCAAGCCCATCGCTTCGTGGCAACATGCATGCACCTGCGTTCTCTGAGCTCGTGCCTCTTTTAAAATACAGATCTCTCCTCCTCGGCTCCATTACCTTAGGGAAAATCTCTTCTAATTTTTTGCTGGAGTCTAGAAGTAACCCTCTGTCGTAATGGTAGCCAAGTGACATTTCAAATCCTGTAAATTCGCCCATGGAAAAGAAGAACCGAGGCAGCCTCTCAATTGGGCTCCGCAGCCGAAGGCTACGAGACAACGCTAGTGTAGTGGTGCAGAGAGGATCTTTACGATGACATTGACAAGGATCTGTTCAAGCTGTCGAGGAACCGCGAATTGGAAAACACGACCCTTGAGAAATTTATGGAGGCTTCTGCGAGATACAAGATGACATTCAATGTTGCCAGCACGGATCAGGTTATTGCTGCTTCCAATGCTCACAATTTCATCAGTCAACTACCAGATGGTTATGACACGCAGGTAAAATTTATATTTTCTTTCTCATCTTCCATTTCTGGTAGGTACAGTCGATTTGAATTTCCTTTCATTTTGGTAATACAGGTGAGTGAGCGCGGAGTCCAGACATCCTGAGGGCAAAAGCAACGTATAGCTATTGCAAGAGTTATGCTCAAGGATCCTCGTCTACTTCTTCTAGACGAGGCCACGAGTGCTCTAGATGCACAGTCGGAGAAGATTGTTCAGGAACTGGGCTTCACTGTAAAACGCCGTGAAGCCGTCTCCCGAACTCCATCACTATAAAACCCCGTGAAGCCGTCTCCCGAACTCCATCGGAAACCAAGACTGGCCCGCGAGCGATTCCCGTTGAGGATCCCTGGAGAAGAATACCCCCGGTGCCACGCATGGTAAAAGTTGCAGCAAAGCAAGCAAAATGAACCACTTCATCACACGAAAATACACACTGTCTGTCTTTCGGGATTGATATCAGTTCCTGGAGTGACTTCGAAGCGTTTTTTTAAAGCCAAACAACCACCGCAGCATTGTGATGCGAACAGAGGAACCTGATTTTCATATGTACACTTCGCCGCCTCAAATTGGCAAAAGCTTTCGTGGACAAAAGGGTACAGAAATCAGACACCCACCTACTTGACGAATGACCCAAAGCTTCGGCATTTATGAGTACTTGAACTTTTATTAAAGAAAACGCAGTGAAGAGACTCAGTGTGGACTCTCGGGAGTGTGTCTCGTCCAAGTTGAAATTATGATGAATAAGAGATCATGTGCCAACTTGCATGTACCAAAATTTAAATTGTATTTTTGTAAATATGTGTTGTAAATTTTGTAAGTGTATTATTTATTAAAGATTTGTAATTTTTTATTTTATTTTAGATTAAAAAAATTCCATAAATGTGTGGGAGGAAAAAGTATGCATTTTTTGTTTTTCGGGAAAAGTGGAAATAGAATGTAAATTTCGAACCTTAAAAAAAAAACCTAATACATCAAACCTGAAAAATAATTTTAAGCCGTTAAAATAATTTTATTAACCTTATTCAAACCCAACAAAATAAGAATAAACTCTTCATAAACTCAATAATTAAATATTAAAATGGAACAGTCGAATTTCAATACAGACTAAAATAAGTTTGGTCTACTGCGTGACATCGACAAAGGGATAAAAGGCTACCAGTCAACAGGTCGTGGCAGATAAGCAAGATGAGCGATTTGAAGGCTCCACTATGCTAGACCGGTCTTTGAGAGCAAGGAGCTCTAGCATCTATAGCAGATCGAGTTCGAACATGTCTGCATTAGTCCAGCGAGAACTGATAGTTGAACAGAAGCCTCCGTCTGCTCCTTCATTTGGTCGACTGCTTCTTTTAAATACTCCGGAATGGAAGCATGCTCTATTAGGCTGTGCAGGAGCCTTAGCTTTTGGAGCAGTTCAACCTGTTTATTCCTTTTTCCTTGGGGAAGTTATATCTGTGTTTTTTCTTCAAAACCATCACCAAATCAAATCCAAAATCAAAGTATACTCCTCCATTTTTGCGGCCTTGGTAGTAATAGCGTTCTTAGTGAACGTGATGCAGCATTACAATTTTGTAGCTATGGGGGAATATCTTACAAAAAGAATTCGAGAGCGGATGCTATCCAAGATCTTTACATTTAATAGAATCAAGATCTTTACATTTAATAGAATCAATGTTATATCATAAGATTAAATATTTAATGTAATATTTTTTTGTAGTTCTATTTCAAATCCCATTTCAAACAATCTATTTGTGTTTTGTGTTGTCTTTGTAGACCTCGGCAGGGACTACCGCCACGGCAGTGGCTCCTTGTTAATTGTAGTTTCTCCTGATGTATTTTGGAATCCAACGTCCTATGGTCTCTAAATCAAGGTTTCTAAACTATGCTCTATAACCAGCCTGTTTTCATTAACAGACGGTGCGTTTTTTCTTGTGGATAAAAAGGTCTAGTGGCTTACCCGCTGTTGAGTGGGAATGATTATAGATGACGTAAGTCAATTTGGTTTTTAACTGTTAGTGTACGAATGGCTCGCAGATCTCTACGTCACTGTGCAACCTTTTGGGCCTCGATTGTAGATTTGAGGTATCCAACCAGGGGTTAAATTTGACCCCGGTATGTCTGTATTTAGTTTTTTTACCCTTAAAATACGTTTTAATTTCAAATCTCCATGTGTAACTTGCCATTAATTTTTAAAAACATCATATTATTGACGGACATGTTTAAAAATTAAAAGTTTTAATTTTTTTTTTTACAAATTATATATATATATATATATATATAGTTAACATTACAAGTTACGTTATATATTTTTATACCATATATCTCTGGCAACTTGCAAGTTTAGCGTTTACGAACAAAGGACAGTGACCGCGACACAAGGATGGGCATAAGAAGTTTCAAAGAGGACCCACTTCCACCTCACTAAATGCTAGGCATTTTCTTTGCAGTTGCCTTGGCATTTGCAGTCATGCTATGGACATTAGTACAACTATATTTAAGGGGAGCAGGGATTTATTTACCCCCTTCAGAATATAATTCGAGGCAGAGAGACCCACAAAGCAATTCATCAAAATGACAAGCGCGCTGGCTTCAATAGGCGTAAACATTGACAGTGATTTGATAGGAAGGTTGTTGATGCAAATAAAAGACACAAGCATTGCAGCGCACAAGGCGCTGTTTGCAAAGATGTGTTTCAGAGAGTTTTCAAGCCATATAAACAAAATAGAGCCCATTCTATTAGAGCTGTGGCAGAGAAACATTCATGGGTCTTCAAACTCTCTAAGAGTTCTGCTGAAAGACTTGCAAACACAGCTGAACAATGCCTCCAAGCTCATAAACACATATACTTCATAGAGCTGGACGTATTTGTTTCTCAAGTGCGGGATTCTGCTAGATGAAATGAAGGAAATCACTCAAGGAATAGAATGGTCTTTGAATGCTCTCAGGATTGTTACTTTGGACGTTTCAATGGAGATCAAGGAGAAAACAGTTCCTCTATGTGAGACCATGAGGAACGCGGAGTTCCAGGGGGAGGTTGGAAGCGAGTCCCTTGTAAGTGATATTGAGAGAGAAATGAAAGAGATGCACAGTGAGAGCCAGCAAGTGTTGCAGTTAATTGTACAGGTGGCCAATGCCATGGGTGTGCCCACAGACTAGTGCTTTCTACAGTCTGAGATTGAAGTTGTAAGAAAGAAGAAGGAAGACCTCGAGAATGAGAAACAGAAGGCCGAGGCTTACATGCTTGATCAAATACAGGAATTTCTATGCAAGTCTGGTATTGTTTCTGCTCCATTCTCTTCTCCTGATTACCAGTCTGTTGCGCCTTCGCATTTATGTTGCCCACTGGAGGACACAATAATGGAGGATCCAATGAATTTGGAGTCAGGGATTACTTATGAAAGTTCTGCCATCGAAAAGTGGTTTGAGAGTGGCAACACTACATGCCCTGTCAAGAAATGCGAGCTCACGACTAAACATTTGACTCCTAACTACAGTCTGAGGGAGCTCATACAGGAGTGGAAGGAGAATAATGCCAAATTCAGATTAGAAAATGCAGCAAAGACATTGGTCTCGCCTAGAGGAGGCGGTGACGAAAAGATAGAGGCAGCCCTCGTAGAGCTCTGTAATTTATGCCAGGAAAGGAGCTCCTTCAGTCAGATAATTGAAGAGAAAAATTTGATCCCCAGACTATTAGCATTAACATCGTTTCAATGGGAGTCAATTCAACTCAAAACAATGGAATGCTTATGTTATCTTGCAAGATAGGACAGCAACAAGGTAAGAACTTTTCTTGTCCGTGCTAAAATTTCAGAGCATTGTTAAGGCTAGTCCTGGGATTTAGCGGTTGGTTACGGTTTTCTATCGAAGTAAATCAGGTATACATAGGAGCAAGGCCCAATAAAAAACAGGAAACCCGGGCCATCAAGCTTGTCTTGGTTACTTATTCCCCATTGCCCATGATTTTGCAATGATTTTTTATTTTGTGTCATCTCTGAATTGCTTATTTTATTTATAAAATCATTGGAATCAAAGCTTTTTCAGCACATCGAAGACCATGCCATTTGGTCTTTCAACATTTTCTTTTTTTTGGGAAAAGAAATACCAAATTCTCTCCCCCATTTTCAAAAGATTCAATTTATAAAACAGTAATGTCGAGTGTGGCTTTTCCCACCATGACCAAATCTTCAACGGAATTGAAAATTTCATTTTCTTTTCTTTAGGAAAAGAAATACCAAATTCTCTCTCCCCATTTTCAAAAGATTCAGTTTATAAAACAGTAATGTCCAGTGTGGCTTTTCCCACCATGACCAAATCTTCAACGGAATTGAAAATTTCTGACTTCTTTGGAGCAGCTTTGAATTCAAAAAGTGGATTCAAACACTCGTAATTAAACAGAGGTTGATTTGGTCATCCTGAGATTTTGAAACTGGTAGCCCCTGAGTCGCGTTCCATTCTTTATTCATATATTTCAGTTGGCATCCACCAGGGTTTTTTACTAAAGTAAAAATAATAATAATTCTATGACATTTTCTTGGCTGCCCAGTGCCGCCAAATTACGAGACCTTACATGAACACAAATTATTGTTCGGTGAAAAATTTATTCGAGTGAGAATTTGTAATGTGAAAAGTTTGTTCTCAAATTTGTAATGTGAAAAGTTTATTCCATTAAGAACAAACTGCTCCTTAATCCACAATGCACATCATTATATTTATTTATTTTTATAAATAAATCCACATCATTATATTGATTTATTTTTATAAATGTGACCAAAAGTTTTATTAATATTCAAGATATGTTTTTGGTTTGAAAATTATTTCACAACTATTGTTCTTTTAATGGGATTACCATGGTAGTGACTCAAATGGAAAACATGGTATGTGAGTGAATTATTTTTGTCAAATTTGTTGCAACAATATTAACATTCATTATTTTCATGTCAAAGTAATTATGAATATATATTTTTTCACTTCATAATATTATTTTTTGTTGTTTATATATATATTTTCCATCTATTTTATCACTAATTCCATTTAAAAAAAAAAAACTCAAAACATTTGAATAATCTGGAAATTTTTCTTAATATATTAATAATAAATTTCAAATAAGTAAAACAAATACAAAAAAAAGCTAAGGGAGCATCTTAAATAGTTAAAAAGACTGAGACATAAAAGGATAAGTCCACCGATCCCAAGACAAACAACATTAATTCCTCTCCTATGAACTATTAGTTGCAGTTCTTTTAATTTGTCGCCCTCGCTTGATCTTATATGTTCCGCAAATAGTTGTTTCTCTTAATCTTAATTGCTCCTTTAAAAATTGTTCAAATTTTGTTCTTGTTGAAACACTTTTCGATTGTTTGGGAACATCTTCTTTCAAAACAGATTTCAGCACGCTTTGCACTTCGGAGCTTCTTACCACTTCCGATCGTTTTGCAAAATCTTCTTTCACGCTTCGCACGATTTTATCCAACAGCTCGTCTTCGTTCCTGAATATTAATAGTAAGTGTGAGAAATTAAATAACTAGTGTGATGCGCCCAAAGAGTGAAAACTAACACCAATATGGTTAGCACCAACAAATTGAAAACTAAGACTAAGAATAGGGAAGATACTCACCCATCCAGCTGGTAACCAGGTAGTTTTGCGACCTCGTAAAGAGCGTTTCTCCAATCCTCAAGAGTCTTTGAGTCGCATCGCCGTTTGTTTTTGTGATTGTGCAGGGCTTCGGCGTACACTCCATCTTCAGGGCATCCCAGTCCAGAGCACTTAACCTTATAAAAAACCGGAAGAATGGTGTTCCTCGACTTCACCATAAGGTTGAGCTCGTCAGGCACCAACGCGATTGGGCATAATTCGGAGAAAAAATAGCAATATTGACATGCGCATATTGAATTGCCACCTCTATTTGAGGGGTAATTGGGAGTCCAGGCATGAATTCTGGTCTGTCCAGAAAAACTCTAAATCCACAAGAACGAAGACGATTGTAGAGATCCGTGGCGAAGGTCTCTTTGACATCCGGCCCCCGATGATTTATAAATACATCATAACGGGGACCGTAAGGGAAGTCTTTGAACACACTTTCTACCACATCATTCAAGAGATCTTCTTCGCTTCTGCATATCGATTCATTCATAGAGTAAAATAGACAATCATAAACACCTAACTACTTATCTTATATATGTTTCTTTCACACAAATTGAAAACTAAAATGGATACGGATAGTGGGAGATTCTCACCTTTGATCATCTTCCAAGACGAAACCGCTTATTCCTGTAACATGGGATAGAGCGTCTCTCCACTCTTTAATGGTATGTGGATCATAGAGTTTTTTCTTCTCATAGTTGAACATGACTTTACCGTAGGCTCCATCATTGTCTTCGCCGGTCCACCGAAGTTCACTAGGCTTGACGCAGTAAAAAATAGGAATAATGGTAGTCCTCGACTGTATACTCGACTTAATCATGAGAACTAGCTCATCCAAGCACCATTTCGATTGCGCAAAATTTGGAGGAAAAATGGCTATGTGAACAGAGGCCGATAAAATAACATCTTCTATTTTAGACGGAATCTTGTCGTCAAACAGCATATCTCGCAAGTCTGGCTTGTCCAGAAATACCTGCAGTTCGCGGGATTCAAGGCGACTTCAAAGTTAGGTTGCAAAAGTGTTGACATCTCTGCTACAATAATTGTAATCACAAAGGTTAATGAATATGTCATAAGGAGCGGACACCGCGCATGACGAAGCGAAGTCATCGGGATTTGCGGCGGCTGTTAAATGGTCTGCCATTGGAGTTCAGAGAACAACGTTAAGATGATGTGCAGAGTACAGTCATATGGGAAGAAAGATGTGGTATTGTATAACACAAAATAAAACGAATATAGGGCTTCCAAAATAGCACTACGCATCTAGCAATGGCTCTGGTATTTCTATTCAACAGAACCGCCAAACGAGCCCTTGACAAATTGCATTCTCAGCTTACTGTAATGACTTTGTTATATCTCTTTTCAATGCAACTGGCCCACGCACCATTCACAAATCTATCTATTGAAGGGTTATCATCATTGAATTTTGTTGTCCATTCACATCAATCAATAGTGAAACAATCATTACTGCTATTCACAAATATGAATTAAAAAAAAATAAACAATCATTAATTTTCTGGGTACACTGCATTTTTCCCTTTATAAGTTTTTGCCAGCACTCTCCTGGTGATACATTTCCTGAAAGTTCCCTGGTAAGTTTAGTCAGATTCAGTGTGATGTCGTTTCAACTTTCGATGTTGACGTCGAAAGCCATTCCTTTTCAACGCGTCGTTTAGATAGTGACGTTGAGAGTTATTCCTTCTCAACCGCTGGGGAGCAATTTCATGTTAGTTCGTAAGTCATCGCGTGATACTGTGAAATTCTAACATGATGGGGTCGTTTTTGAGAAAAATCCATCGAAACACTTGCTGGAAAGGCAAATTATTTGCTTGTGCAACTCGCATACTACCTAAAGTCAAGCTGCCTTGCATCTGTTTGGTAGGTATAGACGCCGGTATTAAAAAGACGTGAATCAGAACGTTTCAAGGGGTTCAACTTGAATGGCTCTCAATCTCTTCCCCACCTTAATGTCTTCAAATTAAATATTAATGTAATTATTAATATTTGGATTTATCTAATTATAAAATAAATATGGCACTATGAATTTGATTTCGCCACTTCCTTTATCCAATGCCCCGTCTCTTGCGCTCGCTAGAGCTTATGAGAGCTGAACCAATCCACAATGGCTCCGCAATATTAATATTTGGATTTATTTAATTGTAAAATATAAATATATATATTTAAACTTGGAAAAAATATTGTAATGTGCAGGAATTTACTTAAAATAAATCAATTTGAGCTGATTTTTATATTAAGAATAATATCATTTAAATTATTATAACACTTATTTATTTTAGGTTATTTAAGATGAATGCAATGTACAGTTACGTGATCGATTTACAATGTGTTAGTCTTAAAGTTTTAAGATTTAGGTTTAAATGATACGCCGAATTTTTTTGGAAGGTATAATATAGTGAATTTGTCATATGTTTGTAGTATATGATGACACAAGCAATTGTTGAAATATTAATTTTAACCTGCGGTGCAACATCATTAAAACGGCGACCATAAAACCATTTCCTAAAACCACTGAACCTCATCGGACCACGGAAGTGGTATTTCCTCAAACTCACCTCACGCAATCACTTTTTGACGCGCGTGAATTGTACTTTCAGCAAAATCACTTTTCATCGGGACGTAAAGTTGGGTAGAATCATCGGGACGTAAAGTTGGTAGAAAAGGTTCGCCCGATATTCATTGCAACCGTCAAGTTGTCCACCGTTCGATTAAGTTAAAGTTGCATTCAAGCTTGCACCATGACATTGCGTGAAGTTTGGTTTGACGCAGTGAAGAATTTAATGGTATTTATTCTTGTTCGTAAACTGTAGGTAAGTGTTTTAATTTTTATTTCACGGAGGTATGGGTATAGTATATAGTATTTTAATTATAATGTTTTTAATTATTCACTGGAGTATGGCATAGTAAATGTGTGTAAGTTTTTTTATTATAGTATATGAAGTGTAATGTAATGTGTGGGAAGTGTAGAGTAAAAATCCACAGCATTGCTAAACAAAGAACAGCGCAGAGTGAGGGAAAAAATATATGCATCAGTGCATATGTATTTTTGTTGATTGAAAATGTAATGTGAAAAATGCAGCAGGGGATATGTAAGAGTTTTATTTTACAACAGTAAATGTAAGAATTTTATTTACAACATTAAATGTAAAAGGAAATTTTTACACAGCAGTGTAAAATTGTTAAGGCAGAGACAGAGTAATTTCTTTTGAAGTTCTTGATAAATCCCTCTGTTAAGAGGATGAAGTTTGTAACAACCAGTTTGTTAATGAATACAAAGTGTTTTTATGTGTGAGAAAATATTTGTCTTCTTAGAAAACAATTGTAGCTTCCTTGTGTTAAAGATCCTGTGGAGAAAACAAAGCATTGTCTCTGTGTTCAGTTAATTTGTTTTTGGAATTTTACCAGAAAAATTCCGAACAGTGGTATCAGAGCTTGTTCAGAATCTTTGAAGGTGTCAAAGAAGCTAAAGGAAGGAGTTTTTTGCTGCAGCAGTCGCTCAGCATAAGTGAAGACAGTGAAAGGATCCAGGTATTTCTCAAAGTTTTTTTTGTGTTGCTGCTGAAGAAACAATGAGTTATTTAAAAAAGCACAGTCAAGTATTAGAAGCATAGTTTAGAGTGCTAGAATGGCCAGCACCAGCACTAGCATGGGTATTTTTAATACTCAGCTCCCACAGTTTAATGGGAAAAACTATGACTATTGGGCAATAACCATGAGAGCCCTTTTTGCTTCTCAAGATTTATGGGAACTTGTTGAATATGGGTTTGAAGAACCAACAGATGAAAATGAGTTTAACAGATTAACTCAGGCAGAGAAAGATCTATTGAAGAGCAATAGGAAGAAGGATTTCAAAGCTCTCGTATTTTTATATTAAGCAGTGCATGAGAGTGTGTTTCCAAGGATAACAGTAGCTAAGACATCCAAAGAAGCATGGCAAACTCTCAAGACAGCCTATCAAGACATGGAGAAAGTGAAGATAGCAAAACTACAGTTGTTGAGGAGATATTTTGAAAATATTTGCATGAAAGAGTCAGACAATATTGACTCATTCTTTACAGATGTGATTGGACTGGTCACACAGATAAGGACTCATGGAGAAGTTCTGGAAGAAAGGAGGATTGTGGAGAAACTATTGAGGATCCTACCCTCAAAGTTTGATGTGATTGTCACCACCATAGAAGAGACAAAGGATCTCTCAAACTTTTCAGTTGATGAACTTCATGCATCACTGATAACACATGAGCAGAGGTTGAGTAGAAATGAAAACTCATCTCTATAACAAGCCTTCAAGACCCAGATGTTTTTTGGAAGAGGAAGAGGTCAAGGCATAGGAAACAAGAGAGGAAGAGGCAGAAGCCAAGACAGAGGTGGAAGAAACAGTCCAACAAACACTCAAGGAAGAGGCAGCAACCCAAATCAGAACCAAGGCCAAGGTAGTAGTCAACAAAGTGGACAACATCATGCTCAAAGACAAAGGTATGAAAAATCCAATGTTCAATGCTATTATTGTAAAAAATATGGGCACTATGCCAATGAATGTAGGAAGAAACAACATGATATGAACAATAGATCTAGTGCAAATATCACTAGAGAAAATATCAGCCAAGATGATGTATTATTAGCTTGTAATATGGCTGAAACAAACAGTAAAGACATATGGTTTCTACACTCCGGTTGCAGCCACCATATGACAGGAAACATAGCCCTGTTTTCAAAGAAGTCCATTTGATATTTAGAATTTATTTGCACTAGTTTTACTCTTAATGCTAGTAGTGTAAGAGTATATAAGCAATATGAAAACAAGTCTCATTAATCTTTGGAGGTGTCACCTATATGCTAGTAGTGCCAAAAAGATACACGTAATATGAAAGCAAGTCTCATCACCAATTGCAGCCTGTAGAGTTTTAGTATTTGAAATCCATTTGACAAAACCACCAATCTCTTTCTCCTAAATCAAATAAATTGACGCACCAGAAAAGAAAAATCAGCCTTTTGCTCAAAGAATTTTTTTTTAAAAAGATCAATCTCTTTCTGTAAGTCAAATAAATAGAGTGATTAAAGAATAACCCACTCCCAAAGGTCTATATTTAGGAAGAAGAAGGGCTAACGCACCGGCAAACGAGGAAAAAATCACTCTTTTTCCCGAAAGAGAAACTCTTTACCTCATACAATAGACCTCATACAATAGAGGAAGGCAGCAATCAACCAATGACCGCCCGCTCTTGACCTGAGCCTTATGTGATACCCTTATTTATAACTTTTTTTATTTTTTACATTAAAAATATATATTTATTATATTGATAGAGTGTCTTGAAGACGATTATATAAATTAATGTTTATAATAGTTTAATTTTCAATTTTATAATCTATTTTTAAATAGACACTAGTCCAATTATAAATATATATTTTTAGACATCTAAAAACAAAGTTCGACAGTAGTAACCAAATCTTAAACTTTTTTGTTACCAGTTGATTTTCATTTTCCAGTAAACACCTACGAAGTGCAGGGATAAAAGCAACAGAGAGCGCTACCAAAGGTGAGGATAAATAAAGCAAAAGAGAGAATTTCCGCCTTCGCAAATGGTTAAAAAATTTTAGATAAAAAAAGTAAAGATGAGAATTCAGTTCACAATAATTAAAAAATTTTAAAAAATTCATGGAATAACTAAATGTTAAATTTTTAGTAAACATAATAATTATTATTATTAATGAAAAAAATCTATATATTGAATTTATTAAAATAATGTTATTTTACTTAAAGATTTTCATGAATCATATCTTTCTTTTCTAAAATAATACATTGAAATTGTATTAATATTTTGCAAAATTGCCCCAATAAAACCTTAAACCTAAAAAACAAAAAAGAAATCTTTGTTCACCGGTAGCTCCATGTCGATATTTTCCTCCTTTGCTACTGCACTCGAAGGTCTGCACTAATCTCACCTTCTGCTTTGTACCATGCTTATGTCTGCACATTCAAACTTGGTTCCAACAAGCGTTGTTCTTTCTCCTCATCCGATTCCCAGTCCACTACCTGGCCTCTTGTCTTCAACATTATTAACTTGGACTCCATTCGTAGCATATGTTACTCATATGTCACTGTGTTGGTTATTAACTTTGAGTCCATTCGTAGCATATGTCACTCTGTTTGTGCAATGTGCCGTCTAAATTTTGCTCCATTACCTTTGCCCTATCAACCTTCTCATTTTCCGGCAGTTCCAGTTGCCTATCTAACATTTCGTACATCCCAAGAAGGTTCTTAAAAACCTTCTCCATCGCCTTCTTCCAACACTTGAAATTGAAATTTTCGGCTACATCTGTATCTGCCATCTCTACCAACAACCACTTACACAACAACATTCTCCACTCTGCAAACAACCAGTTCAGCTCTGTCTCAAGTTGTGGTTAAGTATATATTGCTTCCCCTTCCTCCCGAGAGGAGGATCCTTCATCTACCAACATTAATTCCATCGGAGGGAGAGTCGTCACTTCTAATTCTCCAAGCGATTGGTCGAGCTTCGAGCAATGAGAGAAATTATGAAAATTTATGTGATTTGCTTCGATTAAATCCATCTCCCACATGTGCTTAACTTGAGAGGACTTTCAAGATTTTAATCCAGGTCACCTTCTCTTACTGTCAGTCCAGGTTTGTTCCACCATGCATGCAATGCAACAAGTGGTGGATAGTATGAGCTTTGAACTATCTTCTAAACCTTTCATTCTTGTGACTTGGATTTTCCAGCTTTGGTACCTATTAATTCTACTGTCAAAGAATGTGGCTCATTCGAGTTCCTAGATTCTTACTTTATTGAGTTGGGTTATGGTATCGGTGTGAATCTTCTTTCACCACCTTGCAATATTATTACTGCTTGTTTTGGTTGTGTCCGCTTTCATCTTATGGCATTTGAGGACATGAATAAAGTGAATTTTTCCAAATTGTGCTGCCAACAATGCTATTCTGTGGAGAATTGCAGGGAAGTTGGGGTGTTGTTCTGAAGTCTTAGAATCATCAAAATTTTGATTCCTTTATCCTGTGTAAGTTTTAAACCTTTCCCTCATGCCTAGAACTCTGCTTGGTTCTTTGTTTCCCAACTTAGACCCGAAGCAAATGTGTATTCCATTTGTTCTTCAAGGCTATGTAATGCCCCTCTTACTCCTGCCTTTGGAGGCTCCATTAAAATTGAGAACTGGAATGAATTGTTGAAGTTCTAGTCTCGAAATTCTTTCTAATTAAATGCCCGACTTTTGTGTACATATCATGGAGACCTAAATGTGTTAATTTAATATAACTTTGTGACCTTGTGCTTTTATATTGTTGATCATATTTTTCTAAGATAATTATACAATTATATATACACTGAATAACTTTTAATGAATTGAGAACTCTCATGAATTGAGAAACTCATTTTATTGCCAAATATAAAATATAACCTTCTTCATCCATCATGAAAATTGAAATATATTTATAATTATATAACATTCTTAAAACAAAGTTAACCGTAACGTTTCCAGTTACAGTGGTAACATGTATGGCTCTCCGCATCATATTGAAAATTGAAAAGTTGTGATCCATTCTTCCCCATCTAATATTAATAAGCATAAAAGTCGAAAATTCGAATGCAATGTTGGAAACCATTAGAAAGTTTAAACCAGGTGCAACTTGATAAGTGTTCGGTAAACATATTGAATTAGATTTCAACATTTTTATTTATGTGTAAACCAAATATATTTTAAATATTATGTTTTCTTTACAAACATTTTAAAAATATTATAATGTGTAATATTTTAAGTTAAAAAAGTTATTTTTAATTAAATTTATATAAAAATAAATATTATTTCTATTTCTATTTAAAATACATAAAGATATGCTGATTTATTTTAATTAAATTTCAAGAGAATGTGTTTAGTATATGTTTAATCTTAATGCTTATCAATATTTATCATTAGTGTATTAAATTTATCATTAGTGTATTAAAGAGTTTGTTAGGTTATATTGACTTTTAAAAAAATTGAAAAAATAGATTGACGTTAGGTGGCTCCCCACCCACCAATTTCCTAGTTCCGGATTTTAATAAATTCTTCCATGATAAGTTCCTCATTATTTTTAATAACATTCATTTATAAATCTTTTTCTTAAGTTAGTATTTACCCATAATTTTTTTTACATGGTTAGTAAATGTGTGCATTAGTAAGGTATTATTAGTATTGTAATAGATTTTTTTAGTTATATTTATGAAGCCTTTAGCTATGTTAACCATATTAATATTATTAATGTGGCTGATAAAAATTTGTTTGATTAAAAATTTATCATTTCAAATTATTATTATATAAATAAAAATGAAAATTTTAACTTCCAGGATTTATAGGAATTTTTTTATTTTATTTTTTGTTTTTATTATTATTAAAAATTATTGCGTTATATTAATCGTAAATAAAAAAATTATTATAAACTGATATTATTATAGATTAATTTTTTAGTGTTTAATAAACAATAAAAATTTTTATATCATTAATTGATATTATTAAATTTTTTTTATAAATAATTACTAAGTTAACAATCACCTAATCGAATGTCTAATAACAGCTTTTCACTTAAAAAAGAGGATATCGAATGTCTAATAATTTTCACTAGGATTTCCAAAATTATTGGTTTTGAATACAATTATTGAACTAAATTTATAGAGAAGACATGGTTTGAAATTGTCCTGCAATGGTTGTGATTACCAGTAATTATTGATATCGCAAAGAGAATACTTTGGGTAACTTTTATGTCTGGTATTGATAATGTCAAAACCAAAAATATTAAACTAGTTGATTTAGATGGTGTTTATAATATTAAAAAGGCAAAATTATCCAATCCACGTCAATTCAATATTTAATTGTCCACTCATATGGAGGGTGGGTAGGAAGTGCGGGCGGTCTTCCTAGGTTTGTGGATCATATTGACGGGCTTCGGCTTCCTGCAATTCTGAATAAAGAAATGGTATACGCCACGTTCAATGCTCTGATGCCATTTAACAGTGGGACGTTGGCAGGGGATCACCTGAAGGGATTGGATGTGTTCTTGAGCATTGAAGATTACCACTTTTCTACATAGTGGCGGAGCTCATGGATTTCCCACTAATGAGATTAATGGGTAAGAACATTAATTTTGCGTATGTCTCAATACTCATCCAGGGCTTCGGAGCTTTGACCATGGTGCAGTGGGAAATCTGAGCCAGGTTATTTGGGTTCTGTAATATGGAGGCAGGCTTATGTTGTTGGTCCTGTTTTAAAATCAATAAAAAATTAAATAAAGGAAATTTTTCGGGCAGGAAATCAAGTTTTAATCACTGCATATTGTTGTTTGAACTTCTTGGAACTTACGTCGTTGTTGTGTACATTCTCCTTTGGATCAAGATAGTGTGAACGTTTTATTTTTTATTATTAGTCCCTGCCTCGGCAATGCATGGACGCTAGTGATCGATACGGCGTTGACCAAGCATTAATCGATCCTTTGACTCAAAAAACGCTATCAAAATTTAACCAAAGTCTTGGGTTGCAATTTCCCTTCACTCAAATTTTATTCCAAATTTGGATTTGAGACTCTTATTGGAACCTTCACGTGTCTCGAGGTAATGTTATATGGCTAACAAAATTTTATCCAAAGTTTCAAAAATGGCTAACAAACTTTTATCCAAAGTGGCTAACAAACTTTTATCCAAAGTTTCAAAAAATTCATGCATCCACTTCAATTCATATGTCTCCCAAATTGATGCTCCGTTACACTTGCCACTTTACACTAACACTTGTCACAGGTCACACAGCTTGTTTACACCTGCCAGGCATGCTCATCCATCTTAAACTCGCCATAGGTTTATAGTGTTGGACAACCTCCCGAGCTCTGAAGAAGAAGAGGCACAACTGAACAATAATCACAGAAGCTTACGAAGAATCTGCGTCTTCAACCACTGGCCAGGGCCCTGGCCCTGGCCGTGGCTTGTTGCAAGCGCTGAAGTATAGTACACAGGGAAAGGTATTTTCAAATTCCAGGGATTTTCAAATTCCAAATTTGAGCAATTATTCAATCTACTGTAAAATAGTTACAGTAAAAATAGAAAAAACAAAAATACAAGCTTTGTTTTTGTTATTAAATTCCCATATTATTCAATCTATGGTAAAATAGTTACAGTAAAAATAGAAAAAACAAAAATACAAGTGTTATTAAGTTCCCGTATGTCACTTTGAATATCTAGTTTTGTTGTGCCTAAGCTTTTCTTTAAAAGTTATTTCAGGGTAAAGACCAGAAATTAAAAAAGGAAAGAGCATCCATTACATTTAAAACAGTGTAAATAAATTAGAAAGCCCTAACTTTCATAAAATTCAGAGCACCGTAACCTTTCTTTAAAGCTTATTTCAGGGCAAAGATCAGAAGTTTAAGAAAAAAAGATAGTAGCTTTCTTTAAAGCTTATTTCAGGGCAAAGATCAGAGGTTTAAGAAAAAAAGATAGTAGCATTTAAAACATTGTATATAAATTAGAGCGTTGTTAACTTTATAAAATTCAGACCGCCTTAAACTTTCTTTAAAGCTTATTTCAGGGCAAAGACCATCATTTGCATTTAAAAGTTTTCTTGAAATAATTCTTTAAAGCTTATTTCAAGGCAAAGACCATCATTTGCATTTAAAAGTTACTTTCTACATTAAGGCGTTTTTAATGTCAGCCATAAATTTTTTGAAAATTTGGCTATTGTGTGAAGTTTTGTTTTTTCATATATATATATAAAGTTTACTAAAATAATTCTTTATATTTCATTCAGCAAATTATCAGTGAAAACAATGAAAACAAATACGTCAAATACGTCAGAGATCCTACCCTGAAGCAAAACCCTAATAGTTTGAGCCTGCGTGCATAGGAAGAGTGTTGTAACCTGTCAACAACCAAATGCAAGGTGGATTAGAATCCCAAACACACAAAATGGGAAGCAAATCACAACAATAATAACACGATAAACATAAAATGTGCGAGAGTATACTCAGAGAAGAATCTTACCGAAACAGAGAGTGCAAATGAAGTGCCGAAGACAGGGTTGGATCGAGTGGTTAACAACCAAATGCAAGGTGGATTAGAATCCCAAACACAGAAAATGGGAAGCAAATCACAGCAATAATAACACGATAAACATAAAATGTGTGAGAGTATACTCAGAGAGGAATCTTACCGAAACAGACAGTGCAAATGAAGTGCCGAAAACAGGGTTGGATCGAGTGGTTACCGGAAAGGAACGCCTAAGTTACCCATTGTATATTTTACACAAGCGAACACATGTAATGTATTCTAGAGAGCATGATAATGCCACACACAAGCACATGGCTTGCATGCAATGCACATGGTCAAGCACATGGCTTGCATGCAATGCACATGGTGTTTAAGCATATTATAACATGAATTATTTAGCATTTTCATTATATTTTTATTATTTTACTAATTTAAATGGTGTTTACACATATTATAACAGGAATTACTTAGCATTTTAATTATATTTTTATTATTTTACTAATTTAATTATATTTTTATTACTGGCAGTGATTACCGTTTGTTCCATTGTATATTTGGGTTTTTAATTAATGCGATCTAGTTCTTGAAACAAAAATTGTTAGTAATGTAATAATTTACCCGACGTTTTTTTCTTTCTTCGAGAGAGAGGAAATACGCTGTAATTTTTGGTTAAATCTGATGCAAAATTGTTCTCGCTGTAAATTTTGTATTTCCAAAACTCTCGGCTATTTTTTGCCCATAAAATGTGGGATTCGGCCACAAATTTCCACTTGTTGGAATTCGGCCACAAATTTCCACTTGCTGGAGACTAATACGCTCCTGGCCTAGCTCGCAATATCCAGCGGTGACAACACTAGAGCAAATACAACGACGCAAAGCCATTTGAATGGATCACCACGAAAGTCTTCCATTATTCCTCTAAATACTTCTTTATGGCCTCAAGATTTAATACCTTCAAATTTGTATATATATTCATTAGATAATTCAGCGTGCTGCCATATATACAGTACCATAAATATGCATATCTATTATTCAGACCTATGCGGCTATGAGCTGTAAGAACGCCTTCAGAGGAGTTTTCAAACACCCCAGTATACTATACATTGAACCCTAGCCTCGCTGATTTTTCTTCTATAACGAGAGAGAATTCATTATTTTTCTCCGTTGCCCTGCGGCTATGAGCTGTAAGAACGCCTTCAGAGGAGTTTTCAAACACCCCAGTATATTATACATTGAACCCCATCCTCGCTGATTTTTCTTCTATATCCAGAGAGAATTCATTATTTTTCTCCGTTGCCTCATATACATAAAACCGGACAGCTTTGAACAAGTTGCCAAGTTGAGTAGTATCGTATCAATGTAATGAGGCCCACCTATACTTTGCTGAATTTTATTTTCACAAGTGGCAACATAAGGCCCTACATTAACACTTTTATTTTCCTATTCCTCTTAATAAGCCTTTTTATTTTCTACCAAATGATTTGTATATTTAGTAAACATGAATATGAAATTAAACCAAAAAAATAAAAATAGTTATTTTCAAAACCATCCCAAATCACTCAAAATCCATTGTTTTAATTTCGTTAAGTCAAAAATAAATGACTCGAGTTGTTGACTGAGCCTAATCATCCACTGTTTTAATTTCGTTAAGTCAAAAATAAATGACTCAAGTTGTTGACTAAGCCTAATCAGACCTTAACTAACACACCCCGTCAGTTAATGACTTCAACTCATTAAAGAATCGAAAGACCCTGACACTATATCTCAAAGGCTGGTTGGCCTCATTTATCAATCATTGTTTGTATAAGTTTGGACTTTAATCTGGTATATAAAACATGTTTACTACGCTTATTTTAGAGAGGAAGGGAATCAATCAATGGTTATCTAAAAATGTGCAAATGAAAAATACAAACTCTTTTATCTCTTCAAAGCAGAATTGTCCAAATTAGTGCCATCTATTGTGTTCAATCTCAAAAAAGTTGAGTCATCCAATATGTTAAATACATCAAAATCTTTAAAGTTTTAAATTTACTTATATCAAGAAAAAAAATCTATATCCATTTTCCCTATTGGTACCTTTCAGTATATTTTGTAATTTACTGTTAATTTACTAGTTTTTTTTTTGTGTATCTAATATTTAATTAAATTTTAAATATTTGGACTAAAATTTAAATATTTTACAAAGCTTGTGGAGTCTAAGTCTAACTCCTTTGATTATTAGTCCAATATAAAGCCAAAAGATATACCCATTTTATTCATGGCAGATGTATAGAAAAGTTATACCCATGTGGTTCATGGCAGACGTATGAGAAAGTATGGTGGGTTCATTTGATTATTAGTCCAATATAAAGCCAAAATGTATACTCATTTGATTCCTCACAAAAGCATGGTTACATTTGATTCTTGACCAAAGCATGGTTGATTCATTTGATTATTAGTTCAATATAAAGCCAAAATATATACCCATTTGATTTCTGAAAAACGTATAAGAAAGCATGGTTAGTTCATTGGATAACATTTAAGTAATTCAAAATTATAAGTACACCTCAAAAGAAAGAAAAAATGAGCCTTTCAAAAGAAAGAAAGTAGATGTGCCCACTTGGTCTTTGGTTGCATAGTGCAAGTCCCTACCTGATTCTCAGCTTCTCAAAATCATCATCTACAAAAAGGGATATATGCATTTGATTCATAGCAGATTTATAAGCAAGCAAGTTTGGTTCATTGGCTGAAGTTTATGTAATAGATAATCATATTTGCATCCCAAATATTTGCATAAGTTGATATGTATGAATGAATTTAAAAGAAATGATGCAATATTCCCAATAATATTGTTCCACCAGGTTTATCAGAGTCCCAAAAAAATTCCCAAACTACCAGCACTATCCTTCAGAATACCCTTACCTAGGACTCTCCATCAATATTATAGGTCAATCAATATGATCTGGTATGCCTTAGTAGATAACATTAAGTCTTCTCCACATAACCTTAAAGGTACTGTGCGGAGATGCAAAGTCTTGTACTCAATTTGTTCATTTCAAACAAACTGCAAGACCAGATTATAAGTGCTAGATGGAAATAAACCAAATATCAATTCTCCAGTCCTAAACTTCTTTTCAAATTGATACCCTTACCTAGGACTCTCCAGGAATATTATAGGTCAATCAATATGATCTGGTATGCCTTAGTAGATAACATTCAGTCTTCTCCACATAACCTTAAAGGTATTGTGCGGAGATGCAAAGTCTTGTACTCAATTTGTTCATTTTAACCAAACTGCAAGACCAGATTATAAGTGCTAGATGGAAATAAACCAAATATCAATTCTCCAGTCCTAAACTTCTTTCCAAGGTAAAATTTGAGAACAAAAGAACTTTAAAGTTTATACTGTCAAAGCTAAGTACCAGGCGGTGAATGCACATGGCTACAGATACCAAACAGAAGTCAAATTTACAATAGCACTTCCAATGTGGATATCAATAGATTAATGCTTGATCCCGATATCTTGTTAACCGAATATTTCCTTTCTGATATGTCTGAATTTAAAAACTTCAAGACCAGATTATAAGTGCTTGATGGAAATAAACCAAATATCAAGTCTTCAGTCCTAAACTTCTTTCCAAGGTAAAATTTGAGAACAGAAGAAATTTAAAGTTTATACTACCAAAGCTTGCACATGGCTACAGATACCAAACATAAGTAAATTTACAATAACACTTGCAATGTGGATATCAATAGATTAATGCTTCATCCCAATATCTTGTTAACCGAATATTTCCTTTCTGATATGTCTGAATTTAAAACACGTGTTTACTCTAATCCATGCATGTTCCCCACCAAGGCTATTAATTTTAGGGGGAAAATCAAGTTTTTTTAGGTGGATTAGAATCCCAAACACAGAAAATGGGAAGCAAATCACAGAAATAATAACACAATAGACATAAAATGTGCCACCGCTCACCGCAGTCGTCTTGTCAGGTTTATCCTTCACCATGGATCACACACTTGGAATTGGTCAAACAAATATGGAAGTGTAATTCATGCACGCGGGTCCGTTCAAACCGTGTTGGGAAGTATTTCACTGGAACCTATGCAGATTGTGACGAGTTTCTCAACCCCGGCAGGGACTACCGCTACGCCAGTGGCTCCCTTGTTATTATAGCAATAATTGTAACTGACGGTTACTATTAAATGAGATAGTATATGTAGTTAGTATTATATGTAAATGCAGTATGAAGGAGGTGTACTATTATATGCATATGCAGTAGGTATATTATTATATTATATATGATTTTTAAATGAGATAATAATTGTTGTGATTTAAAATGTATTTTGAATATATAAATGAATTTAGTGTTTTAAAAAATTTATGTTATTTTAAAAAAATTATGTTATTTTGGTTAAATTAAGAGATCACTATTATTATTGATCTTATGATTTTTAACTTAAAATATAATATGTGAGTTTCTTTAAATTTATTTTAGTTAACTATTTAAGAGTAATTAACCAATATAAAATTGTTATAAATAAATAATTGATAATAAAAATATCTTTATTATATTATTAATTAGCACAACTATATTAATAAATATGGTTGATATAGGACCTATATCAACCCAATATTATTTGATTAAATCAATAACATTATTATACAATCTTAAGATAATATTACCAATAACTATTATTAGGAAAATATTAACTATTCGTATTCATTATTTATTAATGAATAGTAATAATAAATAACTAATTATTCACCATGATTGACCATGTTTGATTTTATAAAACATAGTTGAATATGTTTGACCAAGGTTAACCATGATTAACCATGGTTGATCATGGTTGACCATGATCTATACTATAAACCCAAGGTAATAACAAACCCTAGGGATTAATACTGAAACCCAAAAGGATTATTAACCCAAGGGAATGATATTAAACCTAAGGGACTAATATTATAAACCCAAGGTATATAAACCCTAAGATAAGTATTATAGACACTAAAATAAACATGGTTGACCATGGCTGAGAAAATCGTTGGAGCATGGTTAACCATGCTTAACCATGGTTGATTTTCAGATCAACACAATCTTTGTGATAATGCAACATTCGACTATGGTTGACCATGATTGGCCATGGATGACCATGTTTGATTTGAAACCCAAGGGATAAATATTATAAACCAGTTATGTAAACCCTAAGAAAAACATTATAAACCCTAAAATAAACATGGCTGACCATGGTTGACCATGGTTGATTTTCATATTGACAAAATCTTGGGCTCAACACGATGTTGGACTATGGTTAGCCATGACTCATTTTCATATTGAGACAACCTTTCTCAAAATGCCATGTTGAACAATGGTTAACCATGGTTGATTTTCGTATTGAGACAATCTTTGTCACAATGCGACGTTGGACCATGGTTGACCATGGTTTATTTACATATTGAGAAAATGTTTGTCACAATGAGATGTTGGAACATGGTTTACCATGGATGACCATGCTTGTCACAATGTGATGTTGGACCAAGAGACAATCTTTGTCACAATGTGACCATGGTTGATTTTCATATTGAGACAATATTTTTCCTAATGCAACATTGGAACATGGTTAACCATGGTTGAGACATGGTTGATTTTCATATTGACGAAATCTTTGGCACAATGTGACATTGGACTATGGTTGAGCATGATTGATTTTCATATTGATACAACCTTTCTCAAAATGCGATGTTGGACAATGGATGACCATGGTTGATTTTCATACTGAGACAATGCGATGTTGGATCATGGATGACCATGGTTATCACAATGTGACCTTGGACCAAGAGACAATCTTTGTCACAATGTGACCATGGTTATTGACCATGGTTGACCATGGTTGATTTCCATATTGAGATAATCTTTGTCGCAATGCGACATTGGAACATGGTTGACCATTGATGACCATGGTTGTCACAATGTGATAATGGACCAAGAGACAATCTTTGTCACAATGTGAACATGATTGACCATGGCTGATTTTCATATTGAGACAATCTTTGTCACAATGCGACGTTGGAACATGGTTGACCATGGTAGGACATTGTTGACCATGGTTTTCCATGGCTTACAATGGTTGAGACATGGTTTACCATTGTCAACCATGGTTGATTTTCATGTTGACCATGGTTGAGACATGGTCGACCATGGTTGAGACATGATCAACAACGGTTGATACATTGTTGATACATGGTTGACCATGGTTAACGAAGGTCAACCATGGTTTACCTTTGATAAACCAAAGGGATTAATATTATAAACCCAAGGGATAAACATTATAAACCCAAGGTATATAAACCCTACGATAAATATTATAAACCGTAAAATAAACATGGTTGGTCATTGTTGACCAAGTATGATTTTCATATTGACACAATCTTTGTCACAATTCAACATTGAACTATGATTCACCATTATTGTTTTTCATATTGAGACAACCTTTGACACAATGTAATGCTAGAAAATGGTTGGCTAGAGTTGACCATGGTTGATTTTCTTATTGAGACAACCTTTATCACAATGCGATGTTGGAAAATGGTTGTCACAATGTGACGTTGGACTAAGAGACAATCTTTGTCACAATGTGACTATGGTTGGCCATGATATGCCATGGTTGATTTACATGTTGAAACAATCTTTGACACAATGCAAGGTTGGAACATGGTTGGCGATGGTTGATTTTCATATTAAAAACTAGGGTTAATATTGTAAACCTTATGAATAATATTATACCTTAGGAATCTGAACTCTTAGATTGATAAACCTAAGGGATTAATTCTAAAACCCCAAGGTATTATAAACCCAAGAGAATAATATTAAACCCAAAGGATTAATACTATAAACCCAAAGATAAATATTATAATCCAAGGATTAATACTAAAAACCCAAAGGAATAATATTAAATCCAAGAGATAAATATTATAAACCCAAGTTATATAAACCCTAATATAAATATTATAAACCTAAAATAAACATGGTTGACCATGGTTAACCACAATTGATTTTCATAATGACAAAATATTTAGCAGAATGCGATGCTCGACTATGGTTAACGATGATTGTTTTTCATATTGAAACAACCTTTCTCAAAATGCGACTTTGGACAATGACTGACCATGGTTGATTTTCATATTGAGACAATCATTGTCACAATGCGACAATGCGACATTGGACCATGGATGACCATGGTTGTCATAATGTGATGTTGGACCATGAGAATAATTGTCACAATGTGACCATGGTTATTGAACATGGTTGACCATGGTTTATTTTCCATATTAAAACAATGTTTGTCACAATGCAACTTTGGAACATGGTTGACCAAGGATGACCATGCTTGTAATAATGTGACGTTGGATCTATAGACAATCTTTGTCACAAATGTGACATTGGAACATGGTTGATGATGGTTAGTTTTCATATTAAACCCTAGGGTTAATATTGTAAGACTTATGAATAATATTGTACCCTATGAATATGAACCCTTAGATTGATAAACACAAGGGGTTGATATTATAAACCCAAGGGATTAATTCTAAAACCCAAGTTATTATAAACCCAAGAGAATAATATTAAAACCAAAGGATTAATATTATAAACCCTAAGATACATATTGTAAACCCAAGGGATTAATACTAAAAACCCAAGTGATATTATGAATCTCATGACACAACTATGCAAGTTGCATGATTGTGATGTTTCCATAGTCATGATTTGATATCTTCTATATATGCATGTTTCCATATCTATGTGCATATATGGAGGTCATATTCCATATATGCACACTTCCATACATATTTGAATATACATAAGCCATGCATATAAAGAAGTTAACATTTTTTATGTGTGCAGATTTGTTATAATAATATTTTATAATATATAATATATATATGGAAGCATGCATATATGAAAGACAACTTTCCTATATGCACAACTTCAATATATAGCTTTTGAATATACACGTCTTCTATAACATAGATACAGAATTATGTATATATGGAAGATTGTTTCCATATATGTGCAAGTTATGTATATGCACATATAATATATGGAAGCCATCTTTCATATATGCACACTTCCATATATGTGTATATATAAAAAATCTATGCATATACAGAAGCCAACTTCCATATATGCACAAATTTTGTATGTATACTCATATATATGGAAGTGTGCATATACGGAAGATGACTTCCATATATATGTGCATATACAGAATTTGCACATATACAAAAGCCATCTTCCCTATATGCACCTTTGTATATGTGTGTGTGTGTATGCATATACAAAATATGCACATACATGGAAGCCATATTCTATATATGCACATAGATATGGAAGTGTGCATACACGGAAGATGGTTTTGATATCTATGTACATATATAAAAGTTGTACATATAAGGAAGCTATCTTTTGTGTATGCATGTTTCCATATATATGTACATATATAGAGGTTGTGTATGTATGGAGATCTATATTCCATATATGCACACTTGCATATGTGCATAAACAGAATCCATGCATATAAAGAAGTCATCTTTTGTATGTGTGCAGATTTTGTATCATCACATATATATGTGGAAGCATACATATACTAAAGATAGTTTTCATATATGTGTAACTTCAATGTATGAATTCTATATATACGCAACTTCCATAACATAGATATGGAATTGTGCATATATGGAAGATTGATTCGTATATAATAATTTATATATATATATAATATGGAACATTTTTGTATATGCATGCTCCATATCTTTGTGCATGTATTGAATTTGTGAATATACAAAAGTTGTGAATATAAGGAAGCCATCATTCTTAAAGGCACACTTCCAAATATATGTGTATATACAAAAACAACACATATATAGAAACCAACTTCTGTATATGCACAAATTTTGCATGTTGATCCAGGTGGATATTGGTGGCCACTCGCCTATTCCACTTGGACCCCCAACACTGTTTCTTTTAGTTTTTTGGTTTCTTTAATTATAGCATAGTTTACTGCTTTTTGGTAGTTTTTCTGGTCTTGAACTTTTGGAGTCGTTTGAGGCCCTAAACAACATTTTTAGGGAAAACGGAGAGACTGAAAACATCACCATCAAACTTCCAAAATTTGTTTTCGGCCTTCTCTTTTGAGATCTTCAAAACAAGGTATTATGATAGCCAAACGAATATCATATGCCAAAGTTACGACCCCGGGAAGTTGATGTACCAATTTACCTGAATAGAACCCACATTTTGGCGCTTCATCTCCATGGGTTAGCTTTTTGGATGTTTAGGGTTTTCCATTGTTTCTCAATAATAAATAGGCCTTTGAGCCTCATTATAACACAGTTCAAAGGCATGTATACCCCACATCTCTTCTCATAGATAAGCTACCATCACTCGAGTTATCTTATTTACATTCTCTTCGTAAGTAGAGTTTACTATTTTTCTATTAATGAAATGAAGTGTTTTTATGTTGCATCTTTGTATTTATGATTATATCTGTAAATTGTTGTGTTCTAGTTTAAATTTGAATCAGTGGTATCATAACGGTCTTCTCTTTGTCTATTTTTCTTTGCATGTCCCTAAAGAGGTTAGGGTATAAGGAGTAAGGGCTTGATCTAGTTGAACCGTCGCAAGACCGACCTCACAAAACCCAATGACTTGCCATGGTAGAAGAAAAGAAAGATGAGAGGGCAGGAGATCCTTTCAAAATTTTGCTCGAGGAAGCTCTCGAGCGACATAGGGACTCGATGATGGATAACTTTTCCCATATCCTTCGAAGTCTACCCATAGGTGATGCATCTTCATCCATCAACCACTCTTGAGGCGCCACTCCTTTTAAGGTACAAGCTAACTTCGATATTCCCATATTTGAAGGGTTGATAGATGTAAATGCCATAGATAAATGGTTAAATATTTTGGAAGAATATTTTTCAGTTCATGACTTTTCCAATCGGGAAAATATTTCTTTTGCACTTCTCAAAACTGCCCCACACGTCAAGGACTGGTGGGAAACATACTGTGAACAAAAGGACGAGAGTAAACCCTCGCTATTTTCAGTTGCACCAACTTGGGGTTCTGTTCGAGACGCCATCAAGGAACAATATTACCTTGTCGGGAGCTATGAAGATAAATACATAAAGTGGACCATGCTACAGCAGGAAAGGGACCAAGATGTGTTGGAGTTCACAAATATTTTCCATACCCTTCGCACGAAGCTAGGTATCAATGATACTGAGTGGCGTTTGGTGCTAAAGTACTGTGGTTGTCTACACAAGTACATCCAGGACGAGATGGAGTTCCTGTACATTTTCGTGCTTGGCACGACATACAGATACACTGTCAAGATTGAGAAGAAGTTTAAACAGAAGAAGCAGGACTTTAGAGATGTGAATCCAAAGCAAGGAAAAGGCGCCCCCAAACCACAGAACAAAGGACTAAACGAAGGTAGGGCTACTCAGGACAACCTGTCAAAGCTGCAAGAAAAGAACAACACCATGAAGAAAAAGAAGGACACAGGAAAATGGTGTGAGTTCCATAAGATCGCCACTCGCAATACAAGTGAATGTTGGGCCAAGTAGTCACCGGTGGCTGAGATGAATGCTTCTGAAATATATGCATGTTCTAACTCTGAATAAAAACCGATAAGGGAACTGACAAAGGGAAACATATCATTGATGCAGAGACCAATGCCACCACGACCACCACTAAGATCCAGAAGAGCCTGAAGATATAGAAGAGGGGGAAAGACTCTTCCACTCATAGATGTGGGTGAAGGGTTTTCCACTATAGTTCATTGTCAATGGCAAGAACTAAAAGAACCTCATTTCAGAAGAGGTTGTAAAGAGGCTAGGCCTAAAGAATACAACACATCCACAACCATACACTATCATGTGGCTTCACGAAGGACGAGATCTTCACGTTAGCTATCAGTGCCACCTTCCCTACAACATCAAACCCTTCACGGATGAGGTACTATGTGATGTTGCTCCTCTTGAAGTTTGTGATGCAATGTTAAGACAACCATACTTGTGGAAGTGATATGTTGTATGTGAGTCTAGACCTTTCTCTATGATTATTACCTTGGCCAACAAGTTTTATAGGATATCGGAGGTAGCCCTTCTAACCACCATCTCTTTGATCACTATAAAGCAATGTAGTAAGATCATTTCCCAGACTAGGAAATTTGTTTTCCTTATGATTCATCCTCAGGGCAAGAAGAAGGTTGTGGACACGGCTTCCAAGCAGGGCTCCTCTGCACAACAACAACATATGGACAAGGTTATGGAGGAGTACATGGATATTTTTGCCTCACCTGCAGGGGTACCTCTGCACTGTCAATTCAAGCACTCAATTGATGTGACCCCGGGCACACCACTGTCAAATGGGCTGACCAATCGGTGTTCTATTCTAGAGAACGACGAGATCAAGAGGCAGATTCATGAACTATTGCAGAAAGGGAACATCAGGCCAAGCTCATCACCTTGTGGGAACTTGATTGTATTGGTACAGAAGAAGGATGGGACCTGGAGGCTCTGTATTGACTACTGGGCATTGAATAAGATCATTGTTCAGAATAGGTACCCAATTTCGCGGATTGATGACCTTCTTGACCAACTCAATGGGGCAAAATATTTAAGCAAGATTGACTTGAATTCAGGTAATCAGCAGGTGCCTATTGAACCCTCTAATGTGTGGAAGACTGCCTTCAAATCCAAGGAGGGCCTTTTCGCATGGTTGTTCATGTTGTTTGGATTGATGAACGCACGTGAAACCTTCATGAGATTGATATACGACATCTTGCGACCCTTCACCAATACATTCATGGTGGTGTATTTAGATGACATCTTGATCTTTAGCCAGAGTTGGGATGAACACCTCCACCATATTCGACATACCCTTCAAACCTTATGACAACACAATCTGTGTGCTAACTTGTAGAAATGAACCTTTGGCCTGACCCAGGTTCAATAAATGGGGTACATAATTGATGAGCGGGGTGTACATGTGGACCCATCCAAGATACAAGTCATTTGGGATTGGTCAACCCCAACCACTCTAACAGAGCTTCGTAGCTTTTTGGGTCTTTCCAACTTCTATCGTAGGTTCATGTTGGCGTTCTCTCATATCATTTAGCCTTTAAGTCAAGTCACCAAGGGCAGAGCAAAATAAAAGTTTATTTGGTCTAAAACCCAATAACAAGCGTTCTCCGAGTTGAAGAATTGCCTCTGTTCTACACCAGTGCTCACATTACCAAACCTGCAACAACCATTTGAGATTGAGATAGATGACTTCGACTATGCTATTGGTGCAGTTCTTACTCAGCATGGGCATCCAATCGCTTACCACAGTGAGACACTTTCAGACACAATCTGAGAGTACCCCACTTATGACAAAGAAATGTATTCCATTATGTAGGCCTGTCGTCAATGGAAGATTTCATTATGGGGAAGGAAACAATCATCCACACAGACCACCGACCTCTATAGTTTATACAAATACAAGGGAAGTTGCAGAATGCTTTCCATCAGATATGGTCTACCTACCTAGAACAGTTCCATTTGAACATTAAGTATAAGAAGAGCAACACCAATAATGTCGCTAATTGCCTCATCCAACCACTGTTCATGGAATTGATCACTGTGCTCGACTCCTGTGGGCATGAGACATCGTGGTGGCCACATCTTTACAAGAGTGATCCAAAATTCGGCAGCACATACCAGACACTCTTGGAAGGGAAGAAAGTTCGAAATTTTCACCTTCAGGATTCGCTGTTATGCCACTTGGGACATATCTATGTTCCTTCAAGCGAGTGTTCTAAGATGATTTGGGAGGCGCACTATAGTCGGGTTGCTGGACATTTCATAGTAGAGAAAACAATGGTTGTATTGCAGAAGTATTTTTATTGGCCAAAACGTCATCAAGAGGATAAATTTCATAAACTAGTCAAACTCAGCAAGAAGACTAGAGAGACCAGGGTGATATAAGGCTCTAAGGCTTCTGATCTTTGATCTACTACAAAGACCAAGCAAAAATGAATACAACAAGCAAAACTTCTAGAAAATCACTTCAAACGAGAATGCCAATGAAAACTAACTCACGAGAAACTTTTGTCAAGATAAGTGTAGGTCTGGGCATAAACTAACAGCTATGGAAAAAAACTAAACCTAACTGGGCTGATGGATCTTAGGTTTTTCAAACTTTTTACAGGGTCTGCAGGCCCCCAGTAGAACTAGGTGCGGTGCCGCTTTGTGTTACACTGTAACAGTGCAGACAGGTCCGCACTGTACCTAACTCAAAAAGGTGCGGTCCTCTTCCAAAAAAAAAAAAAAATATCAAACCAGGATCTTACAAGTACCCAATCCCACAGACATCAAGCCAAAATCAGAAACCAAAACTCAAGTTTCTCAAGTCAAAGCAAAGACAAATTAAAAACCAAACCAAACCAGTCCCTAGTGGAGTCACCAATTTGTTGCCGGATAAATCATTCTTGTGGACAAGACCGATCTCCCTAGTATCGAATGATATCTAACAACAAGGAGCACAAACAAATCTACTTTTCTCTAAACATGTTTCTATTCATAAATGAAAATTAAGAGGTGTAATAGACCCTACCTCGGTCCAACGCTTGTTTATGGCAGCTTTATTCCAACAGCTTCAAGCAGTTCCCTTTTAATAACCTGCATACACAAACAAACACACATCAAAGAACACCTGCAAAGATATTATAATAAAACATGTTCATTATGAAGATCAAGGAGCTCATAAAATAAACCATTAGAGACAGTTTATTGAGAGAAACAAACTTGATTGTATTAACTTTATGAATAAAAGAACCTTACAACCTTTGTCTTGATGTTGCACAAGCTCTTTCCAGGGTCCAGCAGGAGTCTCCTCTACTTTGACAAGCCTCACTCACTTCCCAAATG
>APFE030192121.1:41208-56207 GCA_000404065.3 Pinus taeda
AACATATAAATAAAATTCTATATATACATAGCAAAAGTAAAAGTACCTAGCAACTAAGGATTTATAAAGCAAGGGGAGGGGGAGAGAGGGCGAAGAGCAGTTGGGTAAGGGGCGTAGCCGTTGGTAAAGATAATAAGTTGGGTGAGGCAGTTAAAGTAAATAGAAGAGAGGGTTGGTAGTAAGAAATGTCTTATATTGTTGGGTTAGTTATTGAAAGGGTTTAGAGAGTTTGTTAAATGCCCAGCTAAAAGGGTATTTAGGGTATTTAGAAGGGGTTAGAATTGAAAATTTTATAGAGTTTAAGCTAACATTATTTTATTTTATAAGAAATAGAAAGCAAGAATGATTACAATTAAGCAATTTTTAATAGATGAAAATCTGTCTTTTATTTTGAATATAGATTTTTTTTTTGGAAATTTATTATTTAATTTTGATATTAATAATACATTTCAAATCACTAAAACACATTTAAAAAATAAAGGCTAAGAGCACATTTTAAATAATTAAAAAGATTCACATATAAAAAAGAATAGTGGATTATAAGTCCACCTATCGCAAGACCAATTACATTAATTCCTATCCGATGAACTATTTTATTTTGATATTAATAATACATTTCAAATCACTAAAACGAATTATTTTGATATTAATAATACATTTCAAATCAGTAAAAGACATTTAAAAAATAAAAGCCAAGAGCACGTTTTAAATAATTAAAGAGATTCACATATAAAAGGGATCAGTGGATTGTAAGTCCACCTATCGCAAGACCAACAGCATTAATTCCTATCCGATGAACTATTTTATTTTGATATTGATAATACATTTCAAATCACTAAAACGAATTAAAAACTAAAGGCGAAGAGCAAATTTTATTATTTTATTTTGATATTAATAATACATTTCAAATAACTAAAACATATACCAAAAAAACTAAGAGAGCATCTTAAATAATTAAAAAGACTGAGACATAAAAGGATAAGTCGACCGATCCCAAGACAAACAACATTAATTCCTCTCCTATGAACTATTAGTTGCAGCTCTTTTAATTTGTGGCGCTCGCTTGATCTTATATGAACTATTAGTTGCTTCTCTTAATCTTAATTACTCCCTTAAAAAGCTCGACTGATCTTAAATCAACTATGAGTTGCTTCTCTTAATCTTAATGGCTCCTTCAAAAATTGTTCAAATTTTGTTCTGGTTGAAACACTTTTCGATTGTTTGGGAACATCTTCTTTCAAAACAGATTTCAGCACGCTTTGCACTTCGGAGCTTCGTACCACTTCCGATCGTTTTGCAAAATCTTCTTTCACGCTTCGCACGATTTTATCCAACAGCTCGTCTTCGTTCCTGAATATTAATAGCAAGTCTGAGAAATTAAATAACTAGTGTGATGCGCCCAAATATTGAAAACTAACACCAATATGGTTCGCACCAACAAATTGAAAACTAAGACTAAGAATAGGGAAGATACTCACCCACCCAGCTGGTAACCAGGTAGTTTTGCGACCTCGTAAAGAGCGTTTCTCCAATCCTCCAGAGTATATGAGTCGCATCGCCGTTTGTTTTTGTGATTGTGCAGGGCTTCGGCATACACTCCATCTTCAGGGCATCCCAGTTCCGAGCACTTAACCTTATGAAAAACCGGAAGAATGGTGTTCCTCGACTTCACCATAAGGTTGAGCTCGTCCAAGCAACAACGAGATTGCGCATAGTTCGGAGAAAAAATAGCAATATTGACATGCGCATATTGAATGGCGACCTCTATTTGAGGAGTAATTGGGAGTCCAGGCATGAATTCTGGTTTGTCCAGAAAAACTCTAAATCCACAAGAACGAAGACGATTGTAGAGATCCGTGGCGAAGGTCTCTTTGACATCACGCCCCCGATGATTTATAAATACATCATAACAGGGACCGTAAGGGAAGTCTTTGAACGCACTTTCTACCACATCATTCAAGAGATCGTCTTCGCTTCTGTATATCGATTCATTCATAAAGTAAAATAGACAATCATAAACACCTAACTACTTATCTTATATATGTTTCTTTCACACAAATTGAAACTAAAATGGATACGGATAGTGGGAGATTCTCACCTTTGATCATCTTCCAAGACGAAACCGCTTATTCCTGTAACATGGGATAGACCGTCTCTCCACTCTTTAATGGTATGTGGATCATAGAGTTTTTTCTTCTCATAGTTGAACAGGGCTTTACCGTAGGCTCCATCATTGTCTTCGCCGGTCCACCGAAGTTCACTAGGCTTGACGTAGTAAAAAATAGGAATAATGGTAGTCCTCGACTGTATACTCGACTTAATCATGAGAACTAGCTCATCCAAGGACCATTTCGATTGCGCAAAATTTGGAGGAAAAATGGCTATGTGAACAGAGGCCGATAAAATAACATCTTCTATTTTAGACGGAATCTTGTGGTCAAACAGCATATCTCGCAAGTCTGGCTTGTCCAGAAATACCTGCAGTTCACGGGATTCAAGGCGATGCAAAGTTCGGTTGCAAAAGTGTTGACATCTCTGCTACAATAATTGTAATCACAAAGGTTAATGAATATGTCATAAGGAGCGGACACCGTGCATGACGAAGCGAAGTGATCGGGATTTGCGGCGGCTGTTAGATGGTCTGTGTCACGCCCCTATATTTTTTTTGCGTAATACGGGGGTGCGGCACTGCCTTATGCCGGGTTCGGGCATATGCAGACTACGCCTTCCTGAACTATAAACACCGAATTAACTCTTCAACCGTGTTAATTATACGATCTTCCTTTTATTAGCCCTTTACTTAATAATCAACAGCAATATAATCTTTAATTATATGTGTTTAACGATCATTCAATAAGACAGCAACAAAATCCACACAATACAATTAACACAAGTCTTTGGAAGAACCGGGCGCCAACCCAAACCGGGTTGCCCCAACTGTTAACTCTTTTAACAATATCAGTTCGAATTACAATGAGTGTATGCGCCCGTCGGGCTTCACACCTCCTACCGAGTCCTCGGCCTGCACGACTACACCAGTGGTTTACTTCGTCCCGTTTTCGGGCAAACTGTTCAGACCCAACCGAAAACCCACACGATCGTTTGATCGTCTTACGGACCCACAGCCTGTACCGAATTACTGCAGCAATCGTCGTGCTTTCGACCTTTGTGCGCACTGCCTGCGCCTTCACCCGACTACACTGTCGTTCTGGTTCGTTCGGACCTCCGTCACCGTCCTGCCTGCTCGATTGTTCGCCAACCGAATTGTCCCGACCGCTTCTCCGCCTTATCACCGAGACCGTCTATCACATCCTCGCAAGAGCTAAGTGTAGCGCTGCTCGAAGGCTTGGGTAAGACCAATGCTTGTAGAGCGATGTATCGAACTTGATTTGATGCCTTAATCGAATGAGCGCTCCCCTTATTTATAAGGTTCCACGCCAATCTTGGAGGGGTGTCGGTTACTCAAGTCGACCCCCGTTTAGTGGACCGCCGCCCCAACTTCCTTGAGCCGACGTGGTGTTTGTTACAAAGTCGCCCCAACTTTCTTGGCCGACTCGTATTTCCGTTTCAGGGGTTGCGTTATCATTCGTTCAGGGCGGGTCGGCCTATGTTCATATGGCCGCCCATGCCCACGATATAACTCAACCTCCCTATTATCCCGTGCGCCCGATCTTGTGCTGCCCACGTTGCTAAAAGTCTGTGCCGTTCGGTCCTCGCCCACGTCGCAACTGCCTTGCTGTTCGGTCCTCATGCCCACGTCGCAATGCCTTGCTGTTCGGGTCTGCCCACATCGCACATACCGTCGCTGTTCGGACTGCACGCATCGTTCGCCGGTTGCATGGTTCGTTCGGGCGGGCGCCCTCCGTGTCGCCCCGCCTATGTGGTCGTTCCGCCCGGGTGGGTCTGTCGTTCAAACTGTCGCCCTCCGTTTGGTCGCCGTGTAGACCTCGCCCTTGTGTGTCGTTCGTTTAGCGTTTCGGGCGGGTGGGTGCACGTTCGTGTCGCCCACCGCCCCGTCCTCCTGACTTGCCAAACATGTAATTCGTTCGGGCGTCCCACCTCCGTCGTTCACCCTTGTTGCCCGTGTGCTCCCTCCGTTGCACCGGTGAGTATTTTGCCGTGTCGGGTCGTTCAGCCGGAACATTGGGTGGGGACGTCGTTCGTCGACGTTCGGGCCGCCCGCTGTCGTGCGGAGCGCCTGGTTCCCAGGGCGTTACATCCTCCCCCACCTTATTCCGTTGTCGACCTCGACAACCTCCATACCAATGCGCCCTCTTCAGCCTTCCATATCAAGTCGCCCTCCCGTTTCGTAATCCTGTGCACGGTCCGGGAGTGTGCATCCCATACTACATCAAATCGGAATTTAGACATCGATCCGGCTCCTCAATACTTCTGACCTCCAAGTCACCATGTATGGACCTCCGGGTGTAAGAAAACTTACATTTCAGTCTTCGGTTCGGGTTCGTGGGAACCCCACTTTTCTGCCGACCGAAAGACCACCCTGCTCAATCTCCTTTCGGGCTCACTGCCTTGAGCAGCCAACGGTGAGCCCAATTCCTGTTTTTACTTAAATGGAGGAGGGCGAACCGGGAGGCTCTCTCCCAACCCATTCGACCCACACATCTGGATCCTCCATCTCCAACCGACGTAAGTATGCTTCCTGGTCCTCCTCCTGAGCTGCCCATTTAGCATACATCTCGTCCATCTCGTCCTCTTCTTCTATTTTCTCCAGCCTCCTTGTCAAGTCTAGGATGCTGTCTGAGAGCGCCTTAATAACTAAGTCTAGGTTGGTGAACCTTACTTCCATGCTGGCAAGTTTCTTGTTCACTTCTTCGTTTCTTTCCACCTGCATTCCTCCCAATCTATGGTCTCTCTTGGTCACGCCCACAGTAGGTACTCCTATTGGCATTTCCGACCTTCCGTCATAGATATAAAGTTTCCTCAGGTGAGGCACTACCATGGCCTCATGCTGCTTCATGAATTCCATCCCCAAAACTGCCTCATAATCGTCAATCCTTACTATGGTGAAGTCCACCTTGCCGGACCATTCACCTATTGTCGTCTCTACTTTTTCTGCTATTCCCAGAATTTCCGTTGGAGGGGAATTCACGGTCTTCATGTGTGCGTCTATGGGCACAAACTTTAGACCCAATTTCCTTACAACGTCTTCACTCATGAAGTTGTGCGAAGCTCCGCTGTCCACCATTGTGAGTACTTTAACTCTGCCAATTTCCATATTCACGTATTCCAACCTATTCCTCTCAGGGTTTCTTCTAGAGGTAACTTCTGCCGCTGCCGAGGCCCCGAGAATCTGCATCATACCGATAGATGTGTCCTCCTCTTCCTCTTCTTGAACGGCCGCTGTTACTTTTGGTTTCGAGCTGCAATTCCTTGCCACATGCGGTCCTTCGCATATCCAACATTTCAAGGGTCTTTTCTCCTTTGCCGAGTTCTCCGCCCTTGAAGTGCCCTCTTTTTTCTTTTCCTTCGGTTTTTCTGGCTTCCTTTTCTCATTGGAAGTTTCGTCGTAGTGGTCCACAAGTCTGTCAACCGCTGCAAAAGCTTCTTCAAGCGTTCTGATTTTCTGCCTTTTTACTTCGTTCCGAGCCCATGGCTTCAGCCCAATAATAAAGTTGAAGACTTTATCTTTCTCGGACATGTCGGGCAGTTCCAGAACCGCACTTGAATATTCTTGCTGGTACATTTGTAGACTTCCTGTTTGTTTGATGTACTTGATTCGGGACCTTGCTTCCCACGTCTCGTCTTGTGGACTGAAGTGAGTCTGCATAGCCTTCTTCATGTCATCCCAAGAGGTGATGTCCTCTGCGCTGCCGTTGGCAATCTGATCCGCCCTCCTTCTCCACCACATCTTTGCATCGTTTGTCAGGAATTGAGCAGCCACCTTGACCTGCGCTTCACCTTTGGTTAGGTTCAATCTCTCGAGGTACTGCTCCATATCCCACAAAAAGTTCCCGAGAATCTTCGCACTTCTTGCCCCGTCGTAGGATTCTGGTTCCTTGACTTTTACGTGAGGCACTCCTCCACCCGAGTTGTGCCTCACAGCTCTCTTTAGCACCACTATCTCATCCTGGGCTTCTTCAAGAGCTTGAACTGCTTTGTTGAGGGCCGCCTTCAAGTTCGCAATTTCTGCTAGTCCTTGGTCTCTTGACTCCTCAACCTCTTTTACCCTTTCCTCAAGTTGAGTAGTCCAAAGATCTTGGTACTCGTATTTAGTTTTGAGTTCTTCGATTTTCTCCATCATGTCTTCTCGTTCCTTTCTTAAGGACGTCGTTTCTTGGTTCCAAGAGCTTTCTAGACTGTCCACCCGTCGATCACCAGCTCCAACCGAGCTCTGATACCATCTGTCACGCCCCTATATTTTTTTTGCGTAATACGGGGGTGCGGCACTGCCTTATGCCGGGTTCGGGCATATACAGACTACGCCTTCCTGAACTATAAACACCGAATTAACTCTTCAACCGTGTTAATTATACGATCTTCCTTTTATTAGCCCTTTACTTAATAATCAACAGCAATATAATCTTTAATTATATGTGTTTAACGATCATTCAATAAGACAGCAACAAAATCCACACAATACAATTAACACAAGTCTTTGGAAGAACCGGGCGCCAACCCAAACCGGGTTGCCCCAACTGTTAACTCTTTTAACAATATCAGTTCGAATTACAATGAGTGTATGCGCCCGTCGGGCTTCACACCTCCTACCGAGTCCTCGGCCTGCACGACTACACCAGTGGTTTACTTCGTCCCGTTTTCGGGCAAACTGTTCAGACCCAACCGAAAACCCACACGATCGTTTGATCGTCTTACGGACCCACAGCCTGTACCGAATTACTGCAGCAATCGTCGTGCTTTCGACCTTTGTGCGCACTGCCTGCGCCTTCACCCGACTACACTGTCGTTCTGGTTCGTTCGGACCTCCGTCACCGTCCTGCCTGCTCGATTGTTCGCCAACCGAATTGTCCCGACCGCTTCTCCGCCTTATCACCGAGACCGTCTATCACATCCTCGCAAGAGCTAAGTGTAGCGCTGCTCGAAGGCTTGGGTAAGACCAATGCTTGTAGAGCGATGTATCGAACTTGATTTGATGCCTTAATCGAATGAGCGCTCCCCTTATTTATAAGGTTCCACGCCAATCTTGGAGGGGTGTCGGTTACTCAAGCCGACCCCCGTTTAGTGGACCGCCGCCCCAACTTCCTTGAGCCGACGTGGTGTTTGTTACAAAGTCGCCCCAACTTTCTTGGCCGACTCGTATTTCCGTTTCGGGGGTTGCGTTATCATTCGTTCAGGGCGGGTCAGCCTATGTTCATATGGCCGCCCATGCCCACGATATAACTCAACTTCCCTATTATCCCGTGCGCCCGATCTTGTGCTGCCCGCGTTGCTAAAAGTCTGTGCCGTTCGGTCCTCGCCCACGTCGCAACTGCCTTGCTGTTCGGTCCTCATGCCCACGTCGCAATGCCTTGCTGTTCGGGTCTGCCCACATCGCACATACCGTCGCTGTTCGGACTGCACGCATCGTTCGCCGGTTGCATGGTTCGTTCGGGCGGGCGCCCTCCGTGTCGCCCCGCCTATGTGGTCGTTCCGCCCGGGTGGGTCTGTCGTTCAAACTGTCGCCCTCCGTTTGGTCGCCGTGTAGACCTCGCCCTTGTGTGTCGTTCGTTTAGCGTTTCGGGCGGGTGGGTGCACGTTCGTGTCGCCCACCGCCCCGTCCTCCTGACTTGCCAAACATGTAATTCGTTCGGGCGTCCCACCTCCGTCGTTCACCCTTGTTGCCCGTGTGCTCCCTCCGTTGCACCGGTGAGTATTTTGCCGTGTCGGGTCGTTCAGCCGGAACATTGGGTGGGGACGTCGTTCGTCGACGTTCGGGCCGCCCGCTGTCGTGCGGAGCGCCTGGTTCCCAGGGCGTTACATCCTCCCCCACCTTATTCCGTTGTCGACCTCGACAACCTCCATACCAATGCGCCCTCTTCAGCCTTCCATATCAAGTCGCCCTCCCGTTTCGTAATCCTGTGCACGGTCCGGGAGTGTGCATCCCATACTACATCAAATCGGAATTTAGACATCGATCCGGCTCCTCAATACTTCTGACCTCCAAGTCACCATGTATGGACCTCCGGGTGTAAGAAAACTTACATTTCAGTCTTCGGTTCGGGTTCGTGGGAACCCCACTTTTCTGCCGACCGAAAGACCACCCTGCTCAATCTCCTTTCGGGCTCACTGCCTTGAGCAGCCAACGGTGAGCCCAATTCCTGTTTTTACTTAAATGGAGGAGGGCGAACCGGGAGGCTCTCTCCCAACCCATTCGACCCACACATCTGGATCCTCCATCTCCAACCGACGTAAGTATGCTTCCTGGTCCTCCTCCTGAGCTGCCCATTTAGCATACATCTCGTCCATCTCGTCCTCTTCTTCTATTTTCTCCAGCCTCCTTGTCAAGTCTAGGATGCTGTCTGAGAGCGCCTTAATAACTAAGTCTAGGTTGGTGAACCTTACTTCCATGCTGGCAAGTTTCTTGTTCACTTCTTCGTTTCTTTCCACCTGCATTCCTCCCAATCTATGGTCTCTCTTGGTCACGCCCACAGTAGGTACTCCTATTGGCACGTCCGACCTTCCGTCATAGATATAAAGTTTCCTCAGGTGAGGCACTACCATGGCCTCATGTTGCTTCATGAATTCCATCCCCAAAACTGCCTCATAATCGTCAATCCTTACTATGGTGAAGTCCACCTTGCCGGACCATTCACCTATTGTCGTCTCTACTTTTTTTGTTATTCCCAGAATTGCAGTTGGAGGGGAATTCACGGTCTTCATGTGTGCGTCTATGGGCACAAACTTTAGACCCAATTTCCTTACAACGTCTTCACTCATGAAGTTGTGCGAAGCTCCGCTGTCCACCATTGTGAGTACTTTAACTCCGCCAATTTCCATATTCACGTATTCCAACCTATTCCTCTCAGGCTTTCTTCTAGAGGTAACTTCTGCCGCTGCCGAGGCCCCGAGAATCTGCATCATACCGATAGATGTGTCCTCCTCTTCCTCTTCTTGAACGGCCGCTGTTACTTTTGGTTTCGAGCTGCAATTCCTTGCCACATGCGGTCCTTCGCATATCCAACATTTCAAGGGTCTTTTCTCCTTTGCCGAGTTCTCCGCCCTTGAAGTGCCCTCTTTTTTCTTTTCCTTCGGTTTTTCTGGCTTCCTTTTCTCATTGGAAGTTTCGTCGTAGTGGTCCACAAGTCTGTCAACCGCTGCAAAAGCTTCTTCAAGCGTTCTGATTTTCTGCCTTTTTACTTCGTTCCGAGCCCATGGCTTCAGCCCAATAATAAAGTTGAAGACTTTATCTTTCTCGGACATGTCGGGCAGTTCCAGAACCGCACTTGAATATTCTTGCTGGTACATTTGTAGACTTCCTGTTTGTTTGATGTACTTGATTCGGGACCTTGCTTCCCACGTCTCGTCTTGTGGACTGAAGTGAGTCTGCATAGCCTTCTTCATGTCATCCCAGGAGGTGATGTCCTCTGCGCTGCCGTTGGCAATCTGATCCGCCCTCCTTCTCCACCACATCTTTGCGTCGTTTGTCAGGAATTGAGCAGCCACCTTGACCTGCGCTTCACCTTTGGTTAGGTTCAATCTCTCGAGGTACTGCTCCATATCCCACAAAAAGTTCCCGAGAATCTTCGCACTTCTTGCCCCGTCGTAGGATTCTGGTTCCTTGACTTTTACGTGAGGCACTCCTCCACCCGAGTTGTGCCTCACAGCTCTCTTTAGCACCACTATCTCATCCTGGGCTTCTTCAAGAGCTTGAACTGCTTTGTTGAGGGCCGCCTTCAAGTTCGCAATTTCTGCTAGTCCTTGGTCTCTTGACTCCTCAACCTCTTTTACCCTTTCCTCAAGTTGAGTAGTCCAAAGATCTTGGTACTCGTATTTAGTCTTGAGTTCTTCGATTTTCTCCATCATGTCTTCTCGTTCCTTTCTTAAGGACGTCGTTTCTTGGTTCCAAGAGCTTTCTAGACTGTCCACCCGTTCGATCACCTTGTCAACGAACTCGGGCGTTGCTTCCCTCGACTCATCTTTTGCTGTGTGGTTTCCGGCTTGAGAACTGGCAGGCATCTTCTTTTGCGATCTGGTTCCCACCATTCACCGTTCGCACTCGCTAACCTGTTCACCTGTCAACCGGCTCTCCAACCGATGTCCGCACCTACTAACCTGTTCACCCGTTAACCGTGCGCTTCAACCCTGCAACTGTCTCGTTCACCAGCTCCAACCGAGCTCTGATACCATCTGTCACGCCCCTATATTTTTTTTGCGTAATACGGGGGTGCGGCACTACCTTATGCCGGGTTCGGGCATATACAGACTACGCCTTCCTGAACTATAAACACCGAATTAACTCTTCAACCGTGTTAATTATACGATCTTCCTTTTATTAGCCCTTTACTTAATAATCAACAGCAATATAATCTTTAATTATATGTGTTTAACGATCATTCAATAAGACAGCAACAAAATCCACACAATACAATTAACACAAGTCTTTGGAAGAACCGGGCGCCAACCCAAACCGGGTTGCCCCAACTGTTAACTCTTTTAACAATATCAGTTCGAATTACAATGAGTGTATGCGCCCGTCGGGCTTCACACCTCCTACCGAGTCCTCGGCCTGCACGACTACACCAGTCGTTTACTTTGTCCCGTTTTCGAGCAAACTGTTCAGACCCAACCGAAAACCCACACGATCGTTTGATCGTCTTACGGACCCACGGCCTGTACCGAATTACTGCAGCAATCATCGTGCTTTCGACCTTTGTGCGCACTGCCTGCGCCTTCACCCAACTACACTGTCGTTCTGGTTCGTTCGGACCTCCGTCACCGTCCTGCCTGCTCGATTGTTCGCCAACCGAATTGTCCCGACCGCTTCTCCGCCTTATCACCGAGACCGTCTATCACATCCTCGCAAGAGCTAAGTGTAGCGCTGCTCGAAGGCTTGGGTAAGACCAATGCTTGTAGAGCGATGTATCGAACTTGATTTGATGCCTTAATCGAATGAGCGCTCCCCTTATTTATAAGGTTCCACGCCAATCTTGGAGGGGTGTCGGTTACTCAAGCCGACCCCCGTTTAGTGGACCGCCGCCCCAACTTCCTTGAGCCGACGTGGTGTTTGTTACAAAGTCGCCCCAACTTTCTTGGCCGACTCGTATTTCCGTTTCGGGGGTTGCGTTATCATTCGTTCAGGGCGGGTCAGCCTATGTTCATATGGCCGCCCATGCCCACGATATAACTCAACTTCCCTATTATCCCGTGCGCCCGATCTTGTGCTGCCCGCGTTGCTAAAAGTCTGTGCCGTTCGGTCCTCGCCCACGTCGCAACTGCCTTGCTGTTCGGTCCTCATGCCCACGTCGCAATGCCTTGCTGTTCGGGTCTGCCCACATCGCACATACCGTCGTTGTTCAGACTGCACGCATCGTTTGCCGGTTGCATGGTTCGTTCGGGCGGGCGCCCTCCATGTCGCCCCACCTATGTGGTCGTTCCGCCCGGGTGGGTCTGTCGTTCAAATTGTCGCCCTTCGTTTAGTCGCCGTGTAGACCTCGCCCTTGTGTGTCGTTCGTTCAGCATTTCGGGCGGGTGGGTGCACGTTCGTGTCGCCCACTGCCCCGTCCTCCTGACTTGCCAAACATGTAATTCGTTCGGGCGTCCAACCTCCGTCGTTCACCCTTGTTGCCCGTGTGCTCCCTCCATTGCACCGATGAGTGTTTTGCCGTGTCGGGTCGTTCAGCCGGAACGTTGGGTGGGGACGTCGTTCGTCGACGTTCGGTCCGCCCGCTGTCGTGCGGAGCGCCCGGTTCCCAGGGCGTTACAGTCTGCCATTGGAGTTCAGAGAACAACTTTAAGATGATGTGCAGAGTACAGTCATATGGGAAGAAAGATGTGGTATTGTATAACACAAAATAAAACGAATATGGGGCTTCCAAAATAGCACTACGCATCTAGCAATGGCTCTGGTATTTCTATTCAACAGAACCGCCAAACGAGCCCTTGACAAATTGCATTCTCAGCTTACTGTAATGACTTTGTTATATCTCTTTTGAATGCAACTGGCCCACGCACCATTCACAAATTTATTGAAGGCTTATCATCATTGAATTTTGTTATACATTCAGATCCATCAATAGTGAAACAATCATTACTGCTATTCACAAATATGAATTAAAAAAAAAAAAAAAAACATTAATTTTCAGGCTACAATGCATTTTCCCCTTTATAAGTTTTTGGCAGCACTCTCCTGGTGATACATTTCATGCAAGTTCCCTGGTAAGTTTAATCAGATTCAGTGTGATGTCGTTTCAACTTTCGATGTTGACGTCAAAAGCCATTCTTTTCAACGCGTCGTTTAGATAGTGACGTTGAGAGTTATGCCTACTCAACCGCTGGGGAGCAATTTCAGGTTAGTTCGTAAGTCATCGCGTGATACTGTGAAATTCTAACATGATGAGGTCGTTTTTGAGAAAAACCCATCGAAACACTTGCTGGAAAGACAAATTATTTGCTTGTGCAACCCGCAAACTACCTAAAGTCAAGCTGCCTTGCATCTGTTTGATAGGTATAGACGTCGGTATTAAAAAGACGTGAATCAGAACGCTTCAAGGGGTTCAACTTGAATTGTTTTCAATCTCTTCCCCACATTAATGTCAACAACCTTCAAGTCAAGTTGCGTGAGTACGTAGAAGTTGAAAATTTGAATCGAAGTTTGAACGATGTGAAAGGCAAATATGGTTCAGGTAAACCTATTTGAATTTATCAAAATGAAAAGTAATTATTAATTCGGACTTCTTCATGCTTCTCGATTAGTAATTATTAATATTTGGATTTATTTAATTATAAAATAAATATGGCACTATGAATTTGATTTCGCCACTTCATTTATCCAATGCCCCGTCTCTTGCGCTCGCTAGAGCTTAGAGCTTATGACAGCTGAACCAATCCACAATGGCTCCGCAATATTAATATTTGGATTTATTTAATTGTAAAATATAAATATATATATTTAAACTTCGAAAAAATATTGTAATGTGCAGGAATTTACTTAAAATAAATCAATTTTAGCTGATTTTTATATTAAGAATAATATCATTTAAATTATTATAACACTTATTTATTTTAGGTTATTTAAGATGAATGCAATGTACAGTTACGTGATCGATTTCGAATGTGTTAGTCTTAAAGTTTCAAGATTTAGGCTTAAATGATATGCCCAAATTTTTTTAGAAGGTATAATATAGTGAATTTGTCATATGTTTGCAGTATGAGGACACAACCAATATGAAGCTAAGTCTTATCATCAATTTTAGTTTTTGGAGTTTTGATATTTAGAATTATTTGCACTAGTTTTACTGTCAATGATAGATGTTAATAGTGTAAGAGTATATAAGCAATATGAAAACAAGTCTTATCGATCTTTGGAGGTGTCACCCATATACTAGTAGTGCCAGAAGATACACACAATATGAAAGCAAGTCCCATCACCAACTCCAGCCTATAAAATTTTAGTATTTGAAATACATTTATTCTCATAAAATTTTTAAAAACTCTTTTAGACAAAACCACCCATCTCTTTCTCCTCCATCAAATAAGTTGACGCACCAGAAAACAGGAAAAATCACCCTTTTCCTCACAGAATTTTTTTTAGAAACTGTAACCTTTAATGGTCTAGTATTTTATGGAAAAAGATCAATCTCTTTCTCCTTATTTATAACCTTTTGTATTTTTTACATTAAAAATACATATTTATTATATTGATAGAGTGTCTATAAGGAATAGATTATATAAATTAAATGGCCACTATCAATATAATAAATATATATTTTTAGACATCTAAAAACAAAGTTCGACAGTAGTAACCAAATCTTAAACTTTTTTGTTACCAGTTGATTTTCATTTTCCAGTAAACACCTACGAAGTGCAGGGATAAAAGCAACAGAGAGCGCTACCAAAGGTGAGGATAAATAAAGCAAAAGAGAGAATTTCCGCCTTCGCAAATGTAAAATTTAGATAAATAAAGTTAAAAGAGAGAATTTTCCGAAAAAAAATCATGAGAATTAACAAAAATATAATTTTATTTAACCATTATAATTTATTTATGATAAAAAAAATATTTATATAATTGGTAAAAAGATGTTTTATTTTATTTAAAGATTTTCATAAATCATATTTTTCTTTTCTAACTTAATATATTGAAATTGTATTAATATTTTGCAAAATTGCCCCAATAAAACCTTAAACCTAAAAAACAAAAAACAAAAAAACAAAAAAGAAATCTTTGTTCACGAGTAGCTCCATGTCGATATTTTCCTCCTTTGCTACTGCACTCGAAGGTCTGCACTAATCTCACCTTCTGCTTTGTACCATGCTTATGTCTGCACATTCAAACTTTCCCCATCCGATTCCCAATCCACTACTTGGCCTCTTGTCTTCAACATTATTAACTTGGACTCCATTCGTAGCACATGTTACTTATATGTCACTCTGTTGGTTAAGTTAGAAATAATTAATTCCTACTTATCTATGGTTGTAATTCTCCATTTGAGGGGTTTGTTCCTACATAATAGGAATTTAGTTTCTCCTAGTTTAGTGTGTGGTTGAGAGAATCTCTTAACCACACTATTGTACGTCTAAGATAGAATTCCTATCTTGAGACTATCGCTTGTATAAATATGTGTGTAAATTTCCTCATTAATAATAATATAGAATATTTTGAATGAATGACCGGAGAATCCACAGTTTTATCATTTTTGAACCGACGTTTCGAATCCCAAGTGGGATCCATCTTCAGGATGAGAGAATGATGATGATAGAAGAGGAGCGGAGAGGAAATAAATAGATGGAGGATGGAAAATTTTTGGAGAACCATACAAGTCGGCTGAGATGATAATGATTTTTATTATTTTTATTAATTATGAAATTTTTATAATATTAATATG
>APFE030192121.1:57012-71523 GCA_000404065.3 Pinus taeda
CATATTAATATTATAAAAATTTCATAATTAATAAAAATAATAAAAATCATTATCATCTCAGCCGACTTGTATGGTTCTCCAAAAATTTTCCATCCTCCATCTATTTATTTCCTCTCCGCTCCTCTTCTATCATCATCATTCTCTCATCCTGAAGATGGATCCCACTTGGGATTCGAAACGTCGGTTCAAAAATGATAAAACTGTGGATTCTCCGGTCATTCATTCAAAAGATTCAAGCCACAGAAATCTGAAATCCAATATAGAATATATTTGAGCGTGTGCTATTTTATCTTGGTATCTGGGCCTGTCAGGGCCTAGCCCCTCCTAGGCTTGGCCCCTCCTGGGTAAAGGAAATAAAGAGATTAACAACTTGAAGCTAAGAGTGGCTGCGTGGTGGCTCCATGTCCGCCTGAGGGAGAAGTGTGGATCGTTGCTTTCAGACTCATTTATGGGGCGAAAGTTGTGCTGCTTCGTTGACCAGTGAGTGGGAGCTGGATCTATTGGTGTGCTGCGAGGCGGTCAGATCTGCAGTAGTGGGAGCTCGAGGTTCCGCATTCTGGTCGAGTTTTATGCGTCATGGTGCCGGTATTGCAGCGTGGCTGAGGAGGATCGATCAGTGATCAGTGCCAGCTATCTGAAGTCTGCAGGGATACCTGCTATTGTATTTCTGCCTGTAAATCGCATCTTGATTGCACAGTTAGTGCAACCGATTGCCAATGGTGCGTTGGTGCTCAATCCCGATATTGATTTCGATGGGTGTATGAGGCTGATCCGGGAGGTGACCGCAGAGTTACCGATCTATCTGGCGAATTCACTCAATAGTCTACGGTTGGAGGGGCGGAAGAGTGCAGCGATCGAGATCCTGCAGCAGTTTGATTGGGAGGTGCCAGATTGGGTCATTGTGCCTGGCGGGAAGTTGGGAAATATCTATGCCTTTATAAGGGGTTCCAGATGTGCAAGGAGCTGGGCCTGGTGAATGATATTGCTCGCCTTGTCTGTGCACAGGCTGCCAACGCCAATCCTCTGTATTTGTACTATAAGTCCGGTTGGAATGAATTTAAACCTGTTACTGTCAATTCCACCTTTGCCTCGGCCATACAGATTGGTGATCCCGTTTCAATCGATCGAGTTGTATATGCACTGAAGAATTCAGATGGAATAGTTGAGGAGGCTACCGAGGAGGAGTTGATGGATGCTGCAACTCTCGTAGACCTGAAAGGTATGTTTATATGCCCTCACACTGGAGTGGCTCTTGCAGCATTGACAAAGCTCAGAAGTAAGGGTATTATTGGGCTTAATGACAGGACCGTTGTTGTCAGTACTGCTCATGGGCTGAAGTTTACACAATCCAAGATTGACTATCACTCAAAAGTGATTCCTGACATGAAATGCGAATATGCAAACCCTCCTTTAACGGTAAAAGCTGATTTTTATTCTATTATGGATGTTTTGAAGAAGAAACTAGCTCTTCTTTGAGTCGTGGATACTAGTTATGGGGACAGGCGCTGATGAACTCAACTATTTTCCCAAGGCCAAAGTCTCTTATGCTTTCTCGAATGGTGCTTTGTGTTGGTTTATTTCACTCACTTCTTTGTGGCTTTGCCGTATTCATTGAGCTATTAGCATATCGAGAAGGGGAGTCTTCCCATTAACGTTTCGTGCCTACAGATATGAATTTGTGGAGTAGCAATGATTGTGTCTGCGTACAACGTTGGTGTCGTTGTGTTTATAGCGTTGTGGAGTCGCTAAGCTGCTTTTCGTTTTAATTGATCATAGAGCTTGTCAGGGGGTGCTTTCCATGGATTTCTGTTAGAGTTGATCATGGTTTTGATGGGTTTCTAAGTGTTTCGGATTTTCAGATGAAGGGTTTTGGAGGGCTTTGGAGGATGAGTTTCTGATAGTATCTTAGAGGGTTTTGTGATTTGAAGCTTATAAAGATTAATAGGGGGAAGGGGGATCCGAGTTTAAGTGGTTAGCAATGGAGGCAGCAGTTGGAGCCAGTGGGGTCATTCCCAGCGCATATGTCTCACCTGCACGCAAAATTGCAAGTTCTCAGATCTCTGGTAAGGTCGCATTTAGATTGAGTAATGGGCTTTTCCAGGGGAAATCTGAGGTTCTGGATTTTGAAAGGAGGAAAACAAATAAATATCGCATATTGGGTGTTTCCCTGATTGAAGCGGCTAACCAGAGCAGACAATTGTTTGCTCCTGAACTTCAAAATGGTACCCTCGTCAACAGAAGGTCTCGGCGCATATGCAGGGCTCCTCAAGTCATTGCTGCTGATGCGGGTGGTAGTGATGCGCAGGAGTTTGTGCCTCCCCCGAAGAAATTCATGGGAGTTGAGCCAATCACACTGAAGAAGGTGATCCCTCTTGGAATGATGTTCTTCTGCAACTACACGATTCTGAGAGACACCAAGGATGTGCTGGTGGTGACTGCCAAGGGAAGCAGTGCTGAGATCATTCCATTTCTCAAGACATTGGGTTCATGAATATTTACACCAAGCTTTCAAATGTTTTATAAAAAAGGGCTCTTTTCTATTCTTGTATATTTCCCTTCATTGCCTTCTTTGGGGCATTTGCTTTCGTGCTATACCCACTAAATAATCTCATCTATCCCACAGCATTGGCAGATTCCTTGCTAAAATTTCTAGGGCCTAGTTTTCTAGGTCCCATTGCCATTCTTTGGATATGGTCTTTCTGTTTTCCTGCGGTGTTTTTCTTTAAGTTGCCTTCAACCATCTTCTGTTGAAAGGAATAATACACAACCCATGAGGAATTTCAACCGACGCCATGATCGGTGAAGAAATTCAATTGCACGCAAGTATATTTTGATTGGCTTTTTCCTGAGCTACTTGGCTTTGGGTGCTGCCACTAATATTACAGCTGAAGGCAAGGCTTCTGGATCTGTCGTGGTTAATGGAAATGTGTTCTGCGATACATGTTTAGAGGGCAGGCGCAGTGAAAATGGCTACGTTATATTTGGTGCTTCGGTAGTTGTGGAATGCAGGCTTAAAAGGAAAACGATGATGACCGTATCCATCAGGGGAGAAACAGATGAAAAAGGTGAATTCAAGGTGGAGCTTCCTTTAAATATTTTTGAGTCTGCTGATCAATTGAGCATGTGCTCGGTGAAGCTACTCAAAAGCCCTGACAAATCCTGTCGGATTCCCTCAAAGTCTGCACCTGCATCAAGCCTCACGCTACACAGTAAGGTCTTTCAGCTACCGCCATGAAACCGCACCTGGATCGTGTTACAGGAAAGGTGTGTTGAGAATGAAGGGTCGAGCAGTGGCTAAGAATTTTGATGAAAATTGGAAAGTGTATTCCAAGATCTGGAGCAATGGTGTGCACTAGTGCTGCATGCAACAATGGTTGATCAGTTTGACTTCAACCCATGAGGTGTGGCGACTTTGGAGCTCCCATGACTCCTCAAGGATTTCCTGATGGTAATCATAAATATCTTTAGTCATGATAAATGAAATATGTTTCTCAATTGTCTGTAAAGAATATCATGTTGTTTATAGATAATAGAATTGTCTTGGAATTGATTAATATATTGAGTCTAGCCAACTCAATATGATGTGTAGTGATTTGGATAGAATTGGCTACTCTAACCAATCACTTGTGTGGAATATGGAAATCCAAGATAACTATTAGACAGATGCCAAAGATAATGTTGAAGATGATATGAACAATTGAAAAGAGGAGGTAAAGGAGCAGCGACAACGTTTATGGTGGACAGCAAAATAGATGTTTGTTTGAGTCAGTGTGGTTTGTGGAATAGACTTCCTAGCATGTTATAAGCAAGACCAGTTGTTGTAATGGTCATTGTATGTACCCAGAAACTCCAAAATGTGGAATGAAATGTAAGTTTTAAAGGCATCTGAAGTTCGTGGTGATCTTAAAACCACTTTGTAATGGTTTATGGTCAGCCTGAAACCATCTTTTGTCACTGTAAAGTGAGGGTTGGTGGTGAGCCAGAAACCATCTATAGAGTTTTTGTGGCTGAAGTGCTTTTGTGACCAGCTTGCCTTTGTGGCAGAATCGCCTTTGTGGCTTGAGGTGCCTTTGTGGTCGGGTGTACACGAGATCTTTGTGCTCAATTGAGCAGGTGAACTGCAGAACACTTGGCTCGGACTCAGATGATTTTTAATTTTCTGAGTAGAAGCGGATCTGCGGGAATCCTCATCTTCGTTTGACGATTTACGAGAGGAGGCAAATCGGAGAAGTTGTGGATCTGTCCGAGGGAGGCAAATTGTGTTTTGGAGGTTCTGTACATGCAATTCGCCTGATGGTGGTAGATTTGACTATTCTGACAAGTAGTCATTAAGGGGGGGAGTTAGAAATAATTAATTCCTACCTGTCTATGGTTGTAATTCTCCATTTGAGGAGTTTGTTCCTACATAATAGGAATTTAGTTTCTCCTAGTTTAGTGTGTGGTTGAGCGAATCTCTCAACCACACTACTGTACGTCTAAGATAGAAGTCCTATCTTGAGACTATTGCTTGTATAAATATGTATGTAAATTTCCTCATTAATAATAATATAGAATATATTTGAGTGTGTGTTATTTTATCTGGTTATTAACTTTGAGTCCATTCATAGCATATGTCACTCTGTTTGTGCAATGTGCCTTCTAAATTTTGCTCCATTACCTTTGCCCTATCAACCTTCTCATTTTCCAGCAGTTCCAGTTGCCTATCTAACATTTCGTACATCCCAAGAAGGTTCTTAAAAACCTTCTCCATTGCCTTCCTCCAACACTTGAAATCTTCGGCTACATTTGTATCTGCCATCTCTACCAACAACCACTTACACAACAACATTCTCCACTCTGCAAACAACCAGTTCAGCTCTGTCTCAAGTTGTGGTTAAGTATTTATTGCTTCCCCTTCCTCCCGAGAGGAGGATCCTTCATCTACCAGCATTAATTCCATCAGAGGGAGAGTCGTCACTTCTAATTCTCCAAGCAATTGGTCAAGCTTCAAGCAATGAGAGAAATTATGAAAATTTATGTGATTTGCTTCGATTAAATCCATCTCCCACATGTGCTTAACTTGAGACGACTATCAAGATTTTAATCCAGGTGTTTGTTCCACCATGCATGCAATGCAACAAGTGGTGGATAGTATGAGCTTTGAACTATCTTCTAAACCTTTCATTCTTATGACTTGGATTTTCCAGCTTTGGTACCTATTAATTCTACTGTCAAAGAATGTGGCTCATTCGAGTTCCTAGATTCTTACTTTATTGAGTTGGGTTATGGTATCGGTGTGAATCTTCTTTCACCACCCTGCAATATTATTATTGCTTGTTTTGGTTATGTCCGTTTTCATCTTATGGCATTTGAGGACATGAATAAAGTGGATTTTTTCAAATTGTGCTGCCAACAATGCTATTCTGTGGAGAATTGCAGGGAAGTTGGGGTGCTGTTCTGAAGTCTCCTTCATAGATTGGCTAATTACCATCATCGAGAGTCTTAGAATCATCAAAATTTTGATTCCTTTATCCTGTGTAAGTTCTAAACCTTTCCCTCATGCCTAGAACTCTGCTTGGTTCTTTGTTTTCCAACTTAGACCCGAAGCAAATGTGTATTCCATTTGTTCTTCAGGGCTATGTAATGCCCCTCTTACTCCTACAATTCTTGAATTGCCTTTGGAGGCTCCATTAAAATTGAGAATTGGAATGAATCGTTGAAGTTCTAGTCTCGAAATTATTTCTAATTAAATGCCCGACTTTTGTGTACATATCATGGAGACCTAAATGTGTTAATTTAATATAACTTTGTGACCTTGTGCTTCCTTAAAATCCAAGTAGTAGTATTGGACTTATATTGTTGATCATATTTTTTTAAGATAATTATACAATTATATATAAACTGAATAAATTTTAATGAATTGAGAAACTCACCCCGATGCGGGTGACTTACATGTCATTTAAGGCGCATGCCATGAAGCCACGCACAAGCACATGGAGGCAGGTGGCTAGGAAGGATTCTTGTATGGTTTCAATGGAGGAAGCGATGGGTATTGAATGCCATTCAATGCGCCTGCAGAGAACGGGTACACAGGAAGTGGGAGGAAGAAACATTAACCAAGGCAGGATGAAGAACAGCAGTGAGAGTTCAGACAGTGCGGTGGCGTTCATTCCGCTGGATGGTGCTGCAGATTATGAGAGAATTTGGCCTAAGAATGCCGGAGGTGGGATTTTAGGTTGGTTCGCCCTACCACAAAGGGTGAAGCCACCTCTAGAGAAGAATCCTGGGCGCACCATTTGGGGGTTAACGTCAAATGTGCAATTCCCCTCGACAGCTTCGACAGAAAAAGAGAATTGGGGGAGTCAAAGGGGCTTAATTGAGGTCTCTCTGCAGGATCTGGGGCGAAATTGGGCCGTGGGGCGACTCAGAGTAGGCGTCAGCACTGTTACCACCGAGAATTTGGGAAATTCTCCGCATACGGGTCTTCGTTTGTGGTGGAGAAGAGTGACTGGCTCGCTGCATATTGGGAAGATGCAGCCTTGTTTCAGAGCGACTCCACGCAGAGGCCGTCATGCTGGGAATAGGGGAGGAACGGGAGGCAGGGGTAGGTCGCCTCCACAAAGAATTTCACCGCTATCAACGGCTTACCCCGCTACCCACGCCTCGGAGGACTCGGACACTTCACTCGATAACTCAGTCCAAACAGCGAAATTTCGCTTTAAAAGCAGGTTAGATAGACCCACAGTCACGGCACTCGTCACGGTGATTTTCTCTGAGGAAGAGGAAAATCACGTCAGTCTTGAGAACTCAGAGGGGGAGCGCTCTCCTACCCCTTTGGAAGACACGATGCAGGAGGAGGATACCACTAGCGAGCAGTCAGCCTCCACGGACCTGCTTCACTCCCCCAGCACTACGGCAGTCCAAGGACAATTGGAGGATCATTGCATTAGCCATCAGCAGCCAGGCATGGAGGAGAAAGACAAAGGAAAGGCTGAACTGCAGCAAGGTGAAGCCCAGACAGACCAAACGAAGAAGTGGCCGGACCATTTCCACCGCAATCGGTTGATTCCCAAGCTCCCCCTAGGAGTAAAGATCACCGATGTGCAAGATGGTCTCATGATCGATTGGGTACCCGAATCGGACGAGGAGGAAGGCACTGGAGGTGATGCACCCGGATAAAGTCCACATTGCGGAGGATGATACCAGGCAGGCCTCTGGTTTTTTGAGTTTTCATGTCTGTTTTCAGTTTGTCTATCAAAACTCTTCGCGCGGCGATATACCGCAGGCTGGCAAGGCCAATTCTCGTATGTTGTTTGTCAATTGTCCAATGTAACTATGTCAGGTCAATTCTTTTTGTTTGCACATTTTTGCTTTCCTGCTCTGATTTACAAGTTGAATTATGCTGTAAGAGTAGTAAACTAACTCAGTTTTGGAATGGTCTCTTGACAGAGAGAACTTCATAACTCTCTCAGAGGCAATGCCTCTTTGTAAATACCTTTTTCTCTTTTTAATATATTAGATCAGTGTTTACACAGAAAAAAAATGAATTGAGAAACTCATTTTATAGCCAAATATAAAATATAACCTTCTTCATCCATCATCAAAATTGAAATTTATATATATTATATATATAACATTTCTTAAAACAAAATTACCCGTAACGTTTCCAGTTTACAGTGGTTCAACATGTACGGCTCTCCGCATCATATTGAAAATTGAAAAGTTGTGATCCATTCTTCCCCATCTAATATCAATAAGCATAAAAGTCGAAAATTCGAATGCAATGTTGGAAACCATTAGAAAGTTTAAACCAGGTGCAACTTGATAAGTGTTTGGTAAACATATTGAATTAGATTTAAACATTTTTATTTATGTGTAAACCAAATATATTTTAAATATTATGTTTTCTTTACAAACATTTTAAAAATATTATAATGTGTAATATTTTAAGTTAAAAAAGTTATTTTTAATTAAATTTTATATAAAAAATAAATATTATTTCTATTTCTATTTAAAATAGGATATGTTGATTTATTTTAATTAAAAAGTTTAAATTGAATTTTAAGGGAATGTGTTTAGCATATGTTTAATCTTAATGCTTATCAATATTTATCATTAGTGCTTTAAAGAGTTTGTTAGGTTATATTGACTTTTAAAAAAATTGAAAAATTAGATTGACGTCAAGTGGCTCTCCACCCACCAATTTCCTAGTTCCGGATTTTAATAAATTCTTCCATGATAAGTTCCTCATTATTTTCAATAACATTCATTTATAAAAAAATTTCTTAAGTTAGTATTTACCCATAATTTTTTTTACACGGTTAGTAAATGTGTGCATTAGTAAGATATTATTAGTATTGCAATAGATTTTTTTAGTTATATTTATGAAGCCTTTAGCTATGTTAACCATATTAATATTATTAATGTGGCTGATAAAAAATTGTTTAATTAAAAAAATTTAACATTCAAATTATTATTATATAACATAAAAATGAAATTTTAATCTTCCCAGATTTTATAGAATTATTTTTATTTTTATTCTTTGTTTTATTATTATTAAAAATTATGACTTATATTAATTCGTAAATTAAAAATTATTATAAACTGATAATTTTATAGATTAATATTTATAGGTTTTTAATAAACAATAAAATATTATATAATCCATTATTTGATATTTATTATAAATTGTTTTTTATAAATAATTACTAAGTTAACAATTACCTAATCGAATGTCTAATAACAGCTTTTCACTTAAAAAAGAGGATATCGAATGTCTAATAATTTTCACTAGGATTTCCAAAATTATTGGTTTTGAATACAATTATTGAACCAAATTTATAGAGAAGACATGGTTTGAAATTGTCCTGCAATGGTTGTGATTACTGGTAATTATTGATATCTTAAAGAGAATACTTTGGGTGACTTTTATGTACGGTACCAAAAACAAAAATATTAAACTAGTTGATTTAGATGGTTTTATAATATTAAAAGCAGTAGTTTATAATGTGATTTTTTGAAAGCTTTTCTGGCGGATTTTTCTGGTCAAAATCCGGCAGCAATTCATTGGAATCCCAAGTTTGATAGCTAGTTTCTGCACAATCGATGGTTCCCAGAGGTTTTTCAGGGCGCTGAATCCAAATATGCAATTAAAAAACCATTTTAACTGCTAAAAATCAAGATTTAACCTCATTTCTTCCGCCGGATTCCGTCACCGGAATCTCCAAAAAGTCGCATTATAGACAACTCCTAAAAACAGTAGCCAAAATTATCCAATCCACATAAATTCAATATTTAATTATCCACTCATATGGAGGGTGGGTAGGAAGTGCGGGCGGTCTTCCTAGGTTTGTGGATCATATTGACGGCTTCGGCTTCCTGCAATTCTGAATAAAGAAATGGTATACGCCACGTTCAATGCTCTGATGCCATTTAACAGTGGGACGTTGGCAGGGGATCCTCTGTCTGATCACCTGAAGGGATTGGATGTGTTCTTGAGCATTGAAGATTACCACCTTTCTACATAGTGGCGGAGCTCATGGATTTCCCCATTAATGAGATTAATGGGTGAGAACATTAATTTTGCGTATGTATTTCAATACTCATCCAGGGCTTCGAAGCTTTGACTATGGTGCAGTGGGAAATCCGAGCCAGGTTATTTGGGTTCTGTAATATGGAGGCAGGCTTATGTTGTTGGTCCTGTTCTAAAATCAATAAAGGAAATTTTCGGGCAGGAAATCAAGTTTTAATTACTGCATATTGTTGTTTGAACTTCTTGGAACTTACGTCGTTGTTGTGTACATTCTCCTTTGGATCAAGATAGTGTGAACGTTTTATTTGTTATTATTAGGCCAATAGGCTTTCCTTTGAAACAAGGTTTCGTCGTCCTTTTCATTCCTAGGTCGACACGTGGCTTGAAATTTGGTTCCAGTGAAACGCGATTTGCAGAAGAAGGTCGGGCATTAGGTTGACACGTGGCGTGAAATTTGGGTTCTGTTGCTTCTGGAAGTTGCGAGAAACCAGGCGCTTCAGGGCGATAACAAGACAGCTGTTGTTTCGCCGAAGAATTTGACGGTGAAAATCTTTGCGGGCGCCTTTGAAAACCGCCATGCTCAATTGGGTAGTATTAGTGAGAACAAGCAGAGCCAGCCAATACCCATTCGGGGTTCTCGGTCACCAGTTTCTGGCGAGGAGCTGGAATCTGGGATGGAGTATTCGGAGAGTTATACCTGCGTAACGTCCCATGGCCCCAAGCCCATTATAAAACAAATATACAAGGGTCCTGCAGAGATTCAATTAACGCCCAAGTGCAAACCAGCTGTTTTCGAGGCCTCTAGCTTCACGGATTCTCCGGGTTTTCATGCTCCAGATTTTATCAGTGCTTGTTATCTCTGCAGGCAGCAGCTGAGCCACGGGAAGGATATATACATGTACAGGTGTGTGTCCATATTTTCAGTTTTTAAGACAAGTCAGGACTTCATGAGATTTATCGTGTATATGTTGCGATTATGATTTTCAGATAGCCATCTAAACCCTGGTTAACACTGGTCTGGTATACACTTAGAGGTGGTGAAGCTTGATGTCGAGATTTTATACATCTGTTATATAGGCCCATTTAATCCCATGGCCTGACATGCACTGCGATGGCAAGAAGCTTTATGTCAAGCTGTTTTACAACTACTGTAGGCAGCTCTCTAATCCCTGGCCTGGTATGCATTTTGGGGTTGCGAATCTTGGTGTTCCAACAATCTTTTGGAGTGTTCCAAGCTCTCGGTACAACTGCTTTACAATATCTTCTAATGATCTGTTTGCTTCTAGCGCTGCATCTTGATAATCTCTGTCACAAGAGCTTGAGGGCAATAGGGATTGAAAGAACAATACAACTCCCAGGAGCCACCCAAGGAAGCAATTGAAGTATCATCCTCTGCAGGTCTAAAACCTGAGAATGAACCAGAAGACAAATTTGAAGCTGAAGCACCAAATAGATCAAAGATGCCCAAGGCTGGAGATGAAAGAAAAACATCTGGAATCAGCAGTCAACCTAAGAAAGGCTCTGGTTTTCATAACGATCCCAAGAAGAACTCCAACACCGAGCCCAAAAAGACCACGATCGGCAACACCCCACTGGTTGCGTCGCGGAACAATTCTCATACCCACAAGAGCAACAGTCACAGCCACCACCACAACAACAATGGCCGCAGCACAGAGCAGCTTTTAGGCAAAGTTGCAGCAATGAAGGAAGAGAAGGGCACTATCTATGAAATTGTAATGAAATTGATACTTTACAATTGCAATGGAACCATCAGAGAATTCACCTGCTCCTTGATAAGTTCCTGCTTGTGTGAAATCTGTTGTTGTTTAGAAAGCACTAGATTTGGCTCTGCCTCATTGACAAACTGTTGATTCCATTCAAATTGAGATGTCAGTATTAGTAGCACTAATACAAATACCAATGCCACAGGTCTCGACATCTTCAGCCTCTAGTTCCACTGTACACCTTGAGACATGAAGGCAAGTGTCAAATAAGCTTACTAGAAAACCCCCTTCTAAATTGGATTCCAAGTGCTTGAACTGTCTCTTATACATCTTCAGCTATGGTTTGAAAAACAACCCCAATGAAACAGGATAGGAACATCATTTCAATTTGAAGAATAGTAGGATCATGCAGTAAACTTAAATGGATGTTATAGTCACCTTGTAATGGGTCAAAGGCAGTACAACAATACTAGTTATGGAGAACATGGGAATCAGGATACATACTTGCCCCTAATTACCCTTAAGGATACAACCTTAATAGATCCAACCCCAGAAACGTGTCTTTCAGTCATCCATTCTCAAGTTTGTCAAGTGCTGTGACCAAAAAATTGAAATGTCTTCTCTTCATTTTTAAACCCATGTAGCCGTTAGATTGTAAGCTTCAAAGAGTTTAGGAGGCAGACCAAAACAATTCTCCAAGTAAATATTAACTTTCAAATTCCAATTCCAGAAAAAAGAGCTTTTCTAGCATAAGAGGCCAACAAAACAATCACATATTGCAATTCAAGTATTTCAATGTGTAGTATCCTCTTCAAATCAAGATATAAGCACAAAATGGAGACAATAAGTTGTAGGGTGTGTCATGTAGGCACTTGTATCCTGCAGTGAAGCCACCAGTCCAGTCTTGCTTGTAACACAGTAATCTTCCTTTCAAATCATTCTTGATACCTCGAAACGAGACAAAAGTTTCCTCCATTTCAAGATGTAACAAGTAGAAGATGGATATAAATTCTTTTCTTCAGCGATTGAAATATGGAAAAAGGGTTTAAGAAAGTAACACAGAACCTAAAAACAACTGAGATGACAACTACATTGCTATAAGGAATTTTTTTGGACAGCAGTTCACCGTATTTGTTAAAGCCTCAATAACTACAGGGAAAAAATGACCAATATTGGCAGCATCAAAAAGCCTCTTATATCAGATACAGGACAAAACTTGGATCTCCATCTAGACATCAAAATTGAAAACTCAAAATATTTCAACAAAACTGTATAATTACAGACTAAATTGTATTCCTTGTACAAAGGGAACTCTTTTTATTATTTTGTTCCGCAAAAGTATATCCTCTTTATATTGTTTCTGAAGCTAAAAGATCAAAAACATGACTAACCAAGTTAACAGCTGAAACATGTTCTATACAGAAAATAATAAGCTTCTCCAGAGAAATTCTGGGGTCAAATTTACACTTGGGAACAAAACTGACTAAAGACAAAGGCGAGCAAATGTGTCCTGAGCCATAGTGTGATTCAGCCAGACAATTGTATGTGATTTTTCTAGAATTACTTGGATTCCATAGCTGAAGACATACAACAAGAATTTGACTCTCTATATTGGACATCTGCTGTCTGAGACTGCAACTAACAAGAACCCATCATGTCAAATTGGCTAAGATTGCAACTAACGAGAAGCCATCATGCCAAATACCATAAGCATGGATGCAGAGAAATTAAGGGGCAAAGATGTAGGCTTCAATTTTGATGGGGCTAAGACTCAGACTAAAGATTTCTGTCCAAAATCCATTTTCCTTAACAACTCCATCAAAAGTACTGGATATGAAGTCCATCTAGATTGGAAAGCTATGGGTTTTACATGCTGATTTTTCTAAGAAAATGCAGAAGTCAACGTTTCACAGCTACTGAATTCTGAGGCATAACAGGGAAGTTAAGGAGCCAGTTTATATGTCTCCTTGACAATCTTTTCACATGTACCCAACAGAGAACATGATAATTTAAGGTGCAAGGAACGTACTCTGCCCCATGGAGAAATGAAGGATGGATTCCTTATATCTTCCTTGTTCTTATCAAGGCAGAGAAAAGAATATATGGGTTATAAAGTAGAGGGCACATAAAGTACCTGGCCCTGTTATGCAAAAACTCTGATCATATTGCCACTGGGGAAATCTTAAGCAGATCTTATTTCCGGAACTGGGTTGTCCAATTTTGTTCCACCGCAGAACACTGTTGCAGCTTTTGAAGTCAACATTCTTCTTTGTGTGTGCGAGCATGAAGCCTCCCAGGGGAAAGGCGGCCGAAGAAGGCCAGAAAAAGGGTCACTATCATCTCCTTAACTGGTCATCGTCTTTATTTTTTTTATTTTTCAGATGGCAATTATTGGTTTGTGCAGTCAAGACTGTGGAACACTGGCGTTTATATTTGCTACTTCTCTGCTTTTGAATGGGGATAATGCTCTCGCATTGCAGAGCTGGGTTTTGTTTTTTGTGGTTCTGTTATGGCTCATGAATGGGTGTGTTTATGGATTGAAATTTAAGAAAAATATGGGCTTACTGTAGCATATGAATGGGATGCATCCAAGCATTGAATTTTCAGAAGTTGGGTTTATTGTGCATATGAAATGGCATGTGTTCATGCTTTTGAAATTTTACTCAGAGAAAAGAAAAGATGGATTTGGTATTGCATATGAATGAGATGTATTCTCTGTATATGCTTGGCCATCTATAGAGGTTTCTTGATTTTGGGTAATTAACTTAACCTTTTGATTTTGGATAATTAACTTACTCTAGAATGAAATAAGACATTCAATGTGTTCTTGAAAAGTAATTGCACAATGATCCAGTCCAAGAAAACAAGGTTTTCCACAAACCAGTTAACTTTTCTAGAAAAATTTAACAATTCCAATTTAATAATCCTATAGGCCTCTCTTTGTACCTTTTGGGACAATTGCTAGTTATTATAGCAATAATTGTAACTGACGGTTACTATTAAATGAGATAGTATATGTAGTTAGTATTATATGTAGATGCAGTATGAAGGAGGTGTACTATTATATGTATATGTAGCAGGTATATTATTATATTATATATGATTTTTAAATGAGATTGTAATTTATGTGATTCAAAATGTATTTTGAATATATAAATGAATTTAGTGTTGTAAAAAATTTATGTTATTTTAAATGTGTTTTGAATATAAATGAATTTAATGTTTTGAAAAATTGTTGCGAGATATGGATTGAATAAAAGAAATTGTGTATTTTTT
>APFE030192121.1:82131-108511 GCA_000404065.3 Pinus taeda
CGAATGATATCTAGCAACAAGGAGCACAAACAAATCTACTTTTCTCTAAACATGTTTCAATTCATAAATGAAAACTAAGAGGTGTAATAGACCCTACCTCTGTCCAAAGCTTGTTTGTGGCAACTTTATTCCAATAGCTTCAAGCAATTCCCTTTTAATAACCTGCATACACAAACAAACACACATCAAAGAACACCTGCAAAGATATTATAATAAAACATGTTCATTATGAAGATCAAGGAGCTCATAAGATAAACCATTAGAGACAGTTTATTGAGAAAAACAAACTTGATTGTATTAACTTTATGAATAAAAGAACCTTACAACCTTTGCCTTGATGTTGCACAAGCTCTTTCCAGGGCCCAGCAGGACTCTCCTCTACTTTGACAAGCCTCACTCTCTTCCCAAATGAAATGAAAGGTATGTGATCTATCCTCTTACAATCTCAAAAAGGAAGTCTAATTTCCAGCATCATTTACCCTCAAGAATCTTCAGCTTTCAACCTCTTCTACAACCAACCCAATGCCTGAATTTATAGTGCAAATGGAGGAAGTTGCATGTCCACCATTGAAGGGATAAGTTCCTCCTTCAATGGGATAAGCACCTCATATCATGGAGTTAGCTCCCTTAGTTATGGAATGGATGAACCAAGGTGGAGCGGACTTGCCAATGAAATATTCCTTCTATAAGTGTCCAGAAGTGACCCAAGATGAGTTTTTAAGAATGAACTCACGCCTTTTTAACTTTTACAAGGGTTCACACCCATCACTTGACAAACAGAGCGGTCAGGTTCGTAGGAAACATGACCATTGGGTGTGGCACCGCAAGTAATGCTAGGAGAAAGTGCGAAACGAGGATTTGAGATATTTTTAAGGTCTTTCTCCCATTTTCAGGATTTGATATGAAGAGCTGAGGCTTAGGACTTGCAAAGGAGGTATGTATGAGTGTTGATGGACTCACACAAACTGTAGAAAGTCATGGTGACAATTTTTTGTGTAACTTGACTGTAATTCAAATTTTTTTCCTCATTTTGTTAATCAAAGGAGGTACAAGAATGTCATATGGTAAATGGATAATGTGGGGAGGGGGGTGGGAGAGCTATCACTACTAGTGGCATTCAGTTATTGATTGTGAAATATTTTGAGTGTTTATATTTGGCTCAAGATGGCTTGGACTATGCCAATCTACTGTGGGGTGCTTAACAGTTTCCTTGTATGTTTTCCGAGGAATCCAATGTTTTTATTCACAAACTTATAACCTTCGAAGAAATACATGGTGTTATCAAATATTTTTCGAAAGACAAGTGTCCTCACCGAGATTGCTAGACAGTGGAAATTTTCCTTCATTACTTTGATCTTATGGGGCAGGACATTCTCAATATGGTTGAATAATATCATTTAGGTGGTCGGGTTTTAGGTGAAATTAAATTTACCTCTATCACATTGATTCCCAAGTCTTCACACCTTGACACCTTCTTTGTTTTTTGCCCCATCTCCCTTTGTAATATAACCTACAAGTTGATATCAAAATTCATTGCAAGTCAAATTAAGGAGTTCCTATCATCCTTCATATCACCTGAACAATTTGGATTCCTATCCAGTCGTTAGATTCATGATGTGGTTGCTTCGACTCAGGAATGTCTCCATTCTATGCAAACAAAGAAGAAAGAGGCCATTATTATGAAAGTAGATATACACAAGGCATATGATTGTGTTGACTAGACATATCTGCACTTGATCCTTTTTAAAATTGGTCTTTGTATGGAAAATATTACTTGGATTAGGGCATGTGTCTCTATGAAAAATTTCACGGTGTTAATTAATGGCTACCTGTCAGCATTTTTCTTGACGAGTATGGGCCTTTGAAAAGGGTGTTCCTTATCTTCTTTGTTATTCATATTGTTTATGGATGGTCTTAGCCTAAAGATCAAGGAGGCACACTCACCAGGAATATTTTAGGGGTTTTAGGTATCCTGATTCATCTCAGTGACACACTTCTTTTCGTTGATGATAATTTATAATCTGGACAGGTTTCTTGGGAACAGTGGAAGGTTTTTTTATTATCATATATTGGTTATATTTGGAGTTTCACTAGGCCTGATCATGAATGGAAACAAATCAATCATGTTACATTCCTTTGAAGGTCTAGAAGTTATTCTTCATATTGCTAGGTTTTTTAAGGTTGAGGCCTCGCACATTAAGGGAGTTTTGTCTGGCTTTAGATTGAAGCCTAAAATCTACAGGGTTGAGAACTGGCAAAGGATCGTGGAGAATTTTTAGAGGTACCTTTCTCTCTGGACTTATTGTCGGCTCTCCCTGGGAGGTTGGTACATGCTAGTCCAATCTATATTACAATAGTTATCAATATATTGGATGCACATATTTAGGATTCCTTCATTAATCATTAACAAAATCAAAGCCATCATGGCTCACATTCTTTGGTATGGGAATAAAGTGCATAGAAAAATCCATTTGGCTAACTTTGAAGAAATTACTAGGAGTAAGAAATTTGGCTAGGCTCTTCTGATGAAATCATTGTGGCCGACTTTATTTGGTAGGGGTATTTGGCAAGATATGATTGCTGAGAAGTATCTATGGGTCGTGTTTTTTTAGATTGGTATAGAATGGGTATGATTGGGGTTAAAAAGGGCTCCTACATTTGGATGAGTTTCTCAAAGGTCAGTAAATGGTTTCTTGAAAATATGCCTTGGTCTTTTGGGAGGGGTGATAAAATTATTTTCGGAAGGGATTCCATTTTGGAAGTAAGTTCTTTGCATCATTCCAATACTTATCTGATTAATGCTCGACATTCTATAGACATATTATTTCAAGATTAAGCTATTGTACGGTGGCAGACGTATCTCCTGTACCCAATGTGGAAGAGAGTGGAGGAGCTCAGTTTATCGAATGGTCTTGTGCCATCCTGGCATAAGCTCATTCAGATGTTTCACTTGGCAGGGTTCATGAAGAAGGATATGGGTTTTTCGCAAGTGTGGGATGGTGTTAGGAAAAAGGTCTCAGTGGTGGTTTCATACATTTATTAGTTTATCTCAAATTATGTCACCCCAGTGTTAACATGTGTTGGTTCAATATTGTTTGGAGGTGGCAGGGCCCTTTAAGGATGACCCTCTTCTGTTAGCTATATTGGAAGAATAAGATCAAATACATGGGATAACCTCTGCAAACGAGGATTTCCTGGGCCTGGGAGGTGTGTTTTTTGTCATTTGGATCATGAAAGTGTGGCACAATTGTTTATCCATTGTACCTTCTTGGTGGAAGTATGGGGGAGGATATTTAAGCAAGTCCAAATTTCACAGGCAAATTCCTTCGATTCATTGGAGTCTTGTTTCAAGTAGTGGTTTAGTAGAAGAGGGAGGCATAAAACACTTCCTCCATACATGGTATGGGAGATTTGGCATGCAAGAAATCTGGCTACCTTTGAAGATAAACCTCCCAATGTTCCTAGAATTTGTACAAAAATCATGGTTTCATTGTCGAAGGGAAGGATTCCAATTCAGGATGATAATACTTCCAGGACATGTTATCCCCCACTTCAAGTGGTCTTTCCTGCGTGATTTTTTAATGGCACGACACGGGATGATATATATGGATGCAAGCCATGGCTAAGGATTAACACTCGTATTCACTTTCTCCTTTACCGGTATGGTGGTTTAGTTTTGAATTCAAAGGTGAAATTACTAGCACTTTGGGGGTTGGTTTTTGCAAAACATATTTAGCTACTGAAGTTCACTGTGTATGAAGACTCTAGATCCACTATTGAAGTTGTGTTTGGGATATCCTACTTCTTGGTGCCCTCTCTAGTTGGATGGATAGATCGCATTAAGCCTCTTATTGGATTTTTTCTTATGGTAGTTCCCTTACACATGTCTACAAAGAGTGTAAATTGGTGGCAAATGGACTCTCTAAATAATGATATTTCAGATTTATAATTGGTGAAAAGGTAATGAAAAAGGGAAATCCTGAGATACTTTAAATATTTTTTTCCTGGAGGTCTGAATTGCTATTTTGATTACAAAATATGAATGTGTTAATTTGATATAACTATGTTACCCCATGCTTCCTTAAAATTTAAGTAATAGCACTGGATTTATAGTGTTGATCTGTCTTTTTTTTAAATATTAATATATATATATATATTATATATATATATATAATATATTGGAATGCCTAGTGTAGCGGCCTGCGGCTCTGCCCGAGCGCGCGCCCCACCTCCTCGCAAAAATAACTAAGTATGGAGCCACCATCACATATGAGCACGCGGATCACTAAGTATATAAACGGTGAACGACCCGAGCCGACATGGGCGAGGGGTGTTCATCAAATAATAAGAGCGTCAGCTTGGGAAAAAAGGATGGCGTTATATTATAACTTGTGGGGTCGGCTTTCAAAGCCAACACCCCTCACACTTGGGATAGAGAGCGTATATATATGTGAACGCAAGGATCATTTGGGATCATCGAAGAAACAACGATCACATCTCTTCACACAAGGGTAGAGCACTTGGAAGGTAACGCAGATACCACAGGAAGCGAATGTGCCCGCCGAGTCGGGTGAAGGACGAGATACGGTGGTAGCTCGGGTTTCGGCAGTTTGCCACAGGTCGAGGTGCGGGCAAGGTCACACACAGGGTGCGCCCGCCCGGCACCGGTTCGTGTAACAGTCAGGCAATTCGGCGTAACGGGGGTTCGTGCAACGTTTGGTATAACCGCAGGACGAGCACGGGTAGTGCCCGCCTAAGCGCCGGGTCGTGCAGCGTTTTTCCAAGTATGTTGTCTTTGTTCCTACAAAGATACCTTGTGGAGCTGAGCGGACAACGGAATTGTTCTTCAAGAACATAGTGAAGTATTGGGGAATACCACTGAGTATTGTGTCGGATAGAGATCCGCGATTTACAGGGAGATTCTGGACTACACTGTTCAAGTTGGTCGGGACAGAGTTGTTGATGAGTTCGAGTTACCATCCGCAGACAGATGGGCAGACCGAGAGGATCAACGCACTGCTAGAGGACTACTTGCGGAATTATGTGACAGCTGATCAAAAGAATTGGCCCGAACTCTTGAATATTGCTCAGTTCAGTTACAATATTCAGAAGAGTTCCGCAACGGGGTATAGCCCATTTGAGTTGGTAAATGGATAGATGCCGGTTGCACCACATACCATGGTAACGGGAGGCTTCTTGAGGAACCCTCATGCGAAGAGGTTCATGAAGGCTTGGGAAGAGACCTTGGAGCTAACACGGTTACGCTTGCACGAAGCTGGAAGAAGGATGAAAAAGTATGCTGACCGTAAAAGACGAGAGGCACACTTTGATGTAAGGGATATGGTGTTCCTCAGGATCACCGGGGAGCAGTTTCAGCCGGCCAAAGGGACGACGAACAAACTGACATGGAAGTACGATGGACCATTCCGAGTAAAGAAGAAAGTGGGGGAAGCTGCTTACGAGCTGGAGCTTCCACGCCATATGAACATGAAACACCCAGTTTTTCATGTGAGTCAGTTGAAACGATGTCGACTTGATTCAGACCATCTAGAGAGAGTCGAACCGACGAGAGGACCAGCCAGGATCGTGGACAGACCGGGACTAGAGTTGGAGAAGATTGTGAGTCTCAGAACTACTGGTGTTGGTTGCCACCGACGACGGGAATTCCTTTGCAGATGGAAGGATGCACCGGAGGAGGAGAGCTGGGAGACGGAGGATTCACTTTGGAGATGGAAGGACAAGATCACAAAGTATGACAAAAAATTGAGGAGGAGAGCAGGAATTGTCAGGACGACAATGACTTCGGGTGGGGGAGAATGTAGCGGCCTGCAGCTCCACCCAAGCGCGCGCCCCACCTCCTCGCAAAAATAACTAAGTATGGAGCCACCATCACATATGAGTGCACGGATTATGGGCGTATGAAGGTGTTTATATACGGTGGGGGAATAAACGGTGAATGACCCGAGCCGACATGGGCCAGGGGTGTTCATCAAATAATAAGAGCGTCAGCTTGGGAAAAAAGGATGGCGTTATATTATAACTTGTGGGGTCGGCTTTCAAAGCCAACACCCCTCACACTTGGGCTAGAGAGCGTATATATATGTGAACGCAAGGCTCATTTGGGATCATCGAAGAAACAACGATCACATCTCTTCACACAAGGGTAGAGCACTCGGAAGGTAGCGCAGATACCACAGGAAGCGGATATGCCCGCCGAGTCGGGCGAAGGACGAGATACGGTGGTAGCTCAGGTTTCGGCAGTTTGCCACAGGTCGAGGTGCGGGCAAGGTCGCACACAGGGTGCACCCGCCCAGCACCGGTTCGTGCAACAGTCGGGCAATTCGGCATAACGAGGGTTCGTGGAGCGTTTGGTATAACCGCAGGACGAGCACGGGTAGCGCCCGCCTGAGCGTCGGGTCGTGTAGCGTTTGGTATAACCATGGGACGAGCACGGGTAGCACCCGCCGGATCGCCGGGTCGTGCAGCGTTTGGTATAAGCCGTGGGACGTGCATGGGTAGCGCCCGCCTGAGCGCGGGTCGTGTAGCGTTGGTATAATAGTGAGGCGTGCACGGGTAGTGCCGCTCAAACACCGGGTCGTGCAACGTATTGGCGTATCGGTATAGCAGTGGGTGTGCACGGGTAGTTCCACACGAACGTCGGATCGTGCAGCGTATTGACATATCGGTATAACAGTGGGCGTGCACGGGTAGTGCCACCCGAACGCCGGGTCGTGCAGCGTTGGTTAATGGTATAGCGGTGGGCCATGTGCGGGGTGCGCCCGCCCGCCCGAAGGCACGAAGGTTGTATAATAGACATTGTAACTTGGACGTCGGTGGAGACTTGGCGGACCGCCGTGCGGGTGTGCACGGGCGGTTGCCCTCCTAAGTTGTAAAATTATCATTGTAATAAAAGCTGATATTTTCCATTCGGTCGTGTTGATTATTATGCTAATTTTATTATGTGATGTTAATGATATTAACATGTTAATGTTATAAGTTCATAAAAGATTTTACTTGGTTCATAATAATAGACTAAGTAAGTTTATGTGAAAGGCATAGTCCATATGCATGATCATTGATCAAAGAACGTGCACGGTGGTGCCGCACCCGCCCAATTAAGAAAAAAAAAAATTGGGGGCGCGACAGGTGGTATCAGAGCAAGGTTTCTCATGACAGGTGAAGTGGATAAGACTATGGAGAAAGCATGGGTGAACAACTTGGGGTTCGTAGACTTGGTGGTTCATGGGAAAACCACTCAAGCTCTTGTGGATACAGGGGCCACCCATAATTTCATGACGACACAATTGGCTAGAGTTGTTGGGTTGACAATCCTTCCATCCAACATGGAAGTCAAGGCAGTGAACTCCAAGGCCAAGGTGACGGGGTTGGCACACGAAGTGTCGGTACAAGCAGGAGATTGGACGGGTCAGTTGGACTTCACGGTGATGGAGATGAACAACTTCGACGTAATACTTGGACAAGATTTCTTGAAGGGCAACAAGGCTACTGTTGTTCCCTTCTGCGATGAGGTGGTGCTGGTGGGGCAGACACAGACTTGGACTTTGCCCACACATAGGCAAAGGAGGGAGGTCAATGTGCAGCATGTCTTTGCACTAAGTTTGGAAAGAGCCATGAAGGAATCAGACATGGAGACATATGCGGTGGTGTGCAAAGGAGTCGACGATGATGAAGAGGAGATGCCTACTTCAGCTGAGATTTCTGATGTGCTTGCCGAATATGCAGATTTGATGCCTGACGAGCTTCCAAAAAAACTTCCACCAAGGCGTGCGGTAGACCACAACATTGAGCTTGAGCTTGGGAAGGAACCCTTGGCTAAAGCACCTTATTGACTGTCTGGACTTGAGTTGGAGGAATTGAAGCGACAACTAAAGGAGTTAGCTGATGCCGGGTTCATTAGGCCTTCAAGGTCCCCATATGGAGCTCCAGTATTATTCCAGCGAAAAAAGGATAGCAATGAGCTAAGGATGTGCTGTGACTACCGTGCGTTGAACAAGAAAACGGTGAGGAACAGATATCCTTTTCCATTGGCTGCAGATTGCTTCGACAAGCTTGCGAAGGCTCGAGTGTTTTCCAAGCTGGACTTGAGGCATGGTTACTATCAGGTGCGGATTGCCGAAGGAGACGAGAAGAAGACCACAATCGTAACAAGGTATGGCAGTTTTGAGTTCCTTGTTATGCCGTTTGGGTTATGCAACGCTCCTGCGACATTTTGTACTTTGATGAATGATGTCCTACGACCGTAATTGGACTCGTTCGTGGTGATATACCTGGACGATATAGTGGTTTACAATGATAACATGGAGGATCATAAGAAACACTTGGCGATGGTTTTCAAGGCACTGAGGGAGAACCAGTTGTTCTTGAAAAGGTCTAAGTGTGTGTTCGCTCAGACAGAGATACCGTTCCTTGGGCACATCGTTGGACAGGGGTACATACGAATGGAGCCGAGCAGGGTAAAGGCTATCGAGGACCGGGTTGAACCGAAGAGTGTCCATGACATGAGAGTGTTCTTGGGTATGACCAACTACCAACGGAGGTTCGTAAAAGGTTACTCCAAAGTAACATCGGCACTGACAGACCTACTAAAAAAGGACAAGAAGTGGTGTTGGACAGAGAAATGCCAAAAGGCATTCGATGAGTTGAAGAGGAGGATAGTTACAACACCGATACTAAAGTTACCTGACTTCGGGAGACCGTTCAAGGTACACACAGATGCTTCAGATTTTGCCATAGGGGGAGTTCTTATGCAAGATGAGCATCCGGTGGCCTATGAGAGTCGGAAGTTGCAGGATAGAGAACGGAGGTATCCAGTCCATGAGAAGGAAATGACTACCATCATCCACTGTCTTCACATATGGAGGCACTACCTGGTTGGGAAGCCTTTTGTTGTCAAGACTGACAACGTTGCAGCTAGTTATTTTGCATCACAACCGAAGCTTTCAGCGAAGCAAGCTCGGTGGCAAGACTTCTTGGCGGAATTCGACATGACTATCAAGTATCGACCGGGTAGACACAATACAGTGGCGGATGCCCTTAGCAGGAAGGGGTAGCTTGCAGCATTGGAGGAAGAAGACCGAGCAGCAAGGGGTAGGAGTCGAGTTCAGATGTCAGAAGAGATGCAGAATAAGATCAAAGAAAGTGTTGGAACCGATGCTTTGGCGCAAAACATAGTGAAGCAGGTAAAGGAAGGGAAGACAAGAAGGTTCTTCCTAAGGGAGGGGTTCCTGTTCTGTGGAAACTGACTCTATGTTCCAAAGTCGTCTGGACTCAGGAGACACCTTTTGAAGGAATGCCACGACTCTCCGTAGGCAGGTCACCCAGGGCAGCGTTGTTCTTTGGCACTATTGGAGAGAGGGTTCTTTTGGGAAAAGATGAGGGAGGATATGGAGGAGTATGTGCATACGTGCATCATTTGTCAGCAGGACAAATCAGACAATCAGAGCCAGGGAGGACTACTACAACCTTTACCGATTCCAGAGAGACCATGGATGAGTGTCTCAATGGACTTCATCACTCAGCTACCACAGGTGCTTGGGTATAATGGGATTATGGTCGTGGTCGATCGTTTTTCCAAGTATGCTGTCTTTGTTCCTACAAAGATACCTTGTGGAGCTGAGCGGACAACGGAATTGTTCTTCAAGAACATAGTGAAGTATTGGGGAATACCATTGAGTATTGTGTCGGATAGAGATGCGCGATTTACAGGGAGATTCTGGACTACACTGTTCAAGTTGGTCGGGACATAGTTGTTGATGAGTTCGAGTTACCATCCGCAGGCAGATGGGCAGACCGAGAGGATCAACGCACTGCTGGAGGACTACTTGCGGCATTATGTGACAGCTGATCAAAAGAATTGGCCCGAACTCTTGGATATTGCTCAGTTCAGTTACAATATTCAGAAGAGTTCCGCAACGGGGTATAGCCCATTTGAGTTGGTAAATGGACAGATTCCGGTTGCACCACATACCGTGGTAACGGGAGGCTTCTTGAGGAACCCTCATGTGAAGAGGTTCATGAAGGCTTGGGAAGAGACCTTGGAGCTAGCACGGTTACGCTTGCACGAAGCTGCAAGAAGGATGAAAAAGTATGCTGACCGTAAAAGACGAGAGGCACACTTTGATGTAGGGGATATGGTGTTCCTCAGGATCACCAGGGAGCAGTTTCAGCCGGCCAAAGGGACGACGTACAAACTGACACGGAAGTACGAGGGACCATTCCGAGTAAAGAAGAAAGTGGGGGAAGCTGCTTACGAGCTGGAGCTTCCACGCCATATGAACATGAAACACCTAGTTTTTCATGTGAGTCAGTTGAAACGATGTCGACTTGATTCAGACCATCCAAAGAGAGTCGAACCAACGAGAGGACCAGCTGGGATCGTGGACAGACCGGGACTAGAGTTGGAGAAGATTGTGAGTCTCAGAACTACTGGTGTTGGTTGCCACCGACGACGGGAATTCCTTTGCAGATGGAAGGATGCACCGGAGGAGCAGCGCTGGGAGACGGAGGATTCACTTTGGAGATGGAAGGACAAGATCGCAAAGTATGACAGGAAATTGAGGAGGAGAGCAGGAATTGTCGGGACGACAATGACTTCGGGTGGGGGAGAATGTAGCGGCCTGCGGCTCTGCCCGAGCGCGCGCCCCACCTCCTCGCAAAAATAACTAAGTATGGAGCCACCATCACATATGAGTGCATGGATTATGGGCGTATGAAGGTGTTTATATGCGGTGGGGGAATAAAAGGTGAACGACCCGAGCCGACATGGGCCAGGGGTGTTCATCAAATAATAAGAGCGTCGGCTTGGGAAAAAGGATGGCGTTATATTATAACTTGTGGGGTCGGCTTTCAAAGCCAACACCCCTCACACTTGGGCTAGAGAGCGTATATATATGTGAACGCAAGGCTCATTTGGGATCATCGAAGAAACAATGATCACATCTCTTCACACAAGGGTAGAGCACTCGGAAGGTAGCGCAGATACCACAGGAAGCGGATGTGCCCGCCGAATAAACGGTGAACGACCCGAGCCGACATGGGCGAGGGGTGTTCATCAAATAATAAGAGCGTCAGCTTGGGAAAAAAGGATGGCGTTATATTATAACTTGTGGGGTCGGCTTTCAAAGCCAACACCCCTCACACTTGGGATAGAGAGCGTATATATATGTGAACGCAAGGATCATTTGGGATCATCGAAGAAACAACGATCACATCTCTTCACACAAGGGTAGAGCACTTGGAAGGTAACGCAGATACCACAGGAAGCGAATGTGCCCGCCGAGTCGGGTGAAGGACGAGATACGGTGGTAGCTCGGGTTTCGGCAGTTTGCCACAGGTCGAGGTGCGGGCAAGGTCACACACAGGGTGCGCCCGCCCGGCACCGGTTCGTGTAACAGTCAGGCAATTCGGCGTAACGGGGGTTCGTGCAACGTTTGGTATAACCGCAGGACGAGCACGGGTAGTGCCCGCCTAAGCGCCGGGTCGTGCAGCGTTTTTCCAAGTATGTTGTCTTTGTTCCTACAAAGATACCTTGTGGAGCTGAGCGGACAACGGAATTGTTCTTCAAGAACATAGTGAAGTATTGGGGAATACCACTGAGTATTGTGTCGGATAGAGATCCGCGATTTACAGGGAGATTCTGGACTACACTGTTCAAGTTGGTCGGGACAGAGTTGTTGATGAGTTCGAGTTACCATCCGCAGACAGATGGGCAGACCGAGAGGATCAACGCACTGCTAGAGGACTACTTGCGGAATTATGTGACAGCTGATCAAAAGAATTGGCCCGAACTCTTGAATATTGCTCAGTTCAGTTACAATATTCAGAAGAGTTCCGCAACGGGGTATAGCCCATTTGAGTTGGTAAATGGATAGATGCCGGTTGCACCACATACCATGGTAACGGGAGGCTTCTTGAGGAACCCTCATGCGAAGAGGTTCATGAAGGCTTGGGAAGAGACCTTGGAGCTAACACGGTTATGCTTGCACGAAGCTGGAAGAAGGATGAAAAAGTATGCTGACCGTAAAAGACGAGAGGCACACTTTGATGTAAGGGATATGGTGTTCCTCAGGATCACTGGGGAGCAGTTTCAGCCGGCCAAAGGGACGACGAACAAACTGACACGGAAGTACGATGGACCATTCCGAGTAAAGAAGAAAGTGGGGGAAGCTGCTTACGAGCTGGAGCTTCCACGCCATATGAACATGAAACACCCAGTTTTTCATGTGAGTCAGTTGAAACGATGTCGACTTGATTCAGACCATCTAGAGAGAGTCGAACCGACGAGAGGACCAGCCAGGATCGTGGACAGACCGGGACTAGAGTTGGAGAAGATTGTGAGTCTCAGAACTACTGGTGTTGGTTGCCACCGACGACGGGAATTCCTTTGCAGATGGAAGGATGCACCGGAGGAGGAGAGCTGGGAGACGGAGGATTCACTTTGGAGATGGAAGGACAAGATCACAAAGTATGACAAAAAATTGAGGAGGAGAGCAGGAATTGTCAGGACGACAATGACTTCGGGTGGGGGAGAATGTAGCGGCCTGCAGCTCCACCCAAGCGCGCGCCCCACCTCCTCGCAAAAATAACTAAGTATGGAGCCACCATCACATATGAGTGCACGGATTATGGGCGTATGAAGGTGTTTATATACGGTGGGGGAATAAACGGTGAATGACCCGAGCCGACATGGGCCAGGGGTGTTCATCAAATAATAAGAGCGTCAGCTTGGGAAAAAAGGATGGCGTTATATTATAACTTGTGGGGTCGGCTTTCAAAGCCAACACCCCTCACACTTGGGCTAGAGAGCGTATATATATGTGAACGCAAGGCTCATTTGGGATCATCGAAGAAACAACGATCACATCTCTTCACACAAGGGTAGAGCACTCAGAAGGTAGCGCAGATACCACAGGAAGCGGATATGCCCGCCGAGTCGGGCGAAGGACGAGATACGGTGGTAGCTCAGGTTTCGGCAGTTTGCCACAGGTCGAGGTGCGGGCAAGGTCGCACACAGGGTGCACCCGCCCAGCACCGGTTCGTGCAACAGTCGGGCAATTCGGCATAACGAGGGTTCGTGGAGCGTTTGGTATAACCGCAGGACGAGCACGGGTAGCGCCCGCCTGAGCGTCGGGTCGTGTAGCGTTTGGTATAACCATGGGACGAGCACGGGTAGCACCCGCCGGATCGCCGGGTCGTGCAGCGTTTGGTATAAGCCGTGGGACGTGCATGGGTAGCGCCCGCCTGAACGCGGGTCGTGTAGCGTTGGTATAATAGTGAGGCGTGCACGGGTAGTGCCGCTCAAACACCGGGTCGTGCAACGTATTGGCGTATCGGTATAGCAGTGGGTGTGCACGGGTAGTGCCGCACGAACGTCGGATCGTGCAGCGTATTGACATATCGGTATAACAGTGGGCGTGCACGGGTAGTGCCACCCGAACGCCGGGTCGTGCAGCGTTGGTTAATGGTATAGCGGTGGGCCATGTGCGGGGTGCGCCCGCCCGCCCGAAGGCACGAAGGTTGTATAATAGACATTGTAACTTGGACGTCGGTGGAGACTTGGCGGACCGCCGTGCGGGTGTGCACGGGCGGTTGCCCTCCTAAGTTGTAAAATTATCATTGTAATAAAAGCTGATATTTTCCATTCGGTCGTGTTGATTATTATGCTAATTTTATTATGTGATGTTAATGATATTAACATGTTAATGTTATAAGTTCATAAAAGATTTTACTTGGTTCATAATAATAGACTAAGTAAGTTTATGTGAAAGGCATAGTCCATATGCATGATCATTGATCAAAGAACGTGCACGGTGGTGCCGCACCCGCCCAATTAAGAAAAAAAAAAATTGGGGGCGCGACAGGTGGTATCAGAGCAAGGTTTCTCATGACAGGTGAAGCGGATAAGACTATGGAGAAAGCATGGGTGAACAACTTGGGGTTCGTAGACTTGGTGGTTCATGGGAAAACCACTCAAGCTCTTGTGGATACAGGGGCCACCCATAATTTCATGACGACACAATTGGCTAGAGTTGTTGGGTTGACAATCCTTCCATCCAACATGGAAGTCAAGGCAGTGAACTCCAAGGCCAAGGTGACGGGGTTGGCACACGAAGTGTCGGTACAAGCAGGAGATTGGACGGGTCAGTTGGACTTCACGGTGATGGAGATGAACAACTTCGACGTAATACTTGGACAAGATTTCTTGAAGGGCAACAAGGCTACTGTTGTTCCCTTCTGCGATGAGGTGGTGCTGGTGGGGCAGACACAGACTTGGACTTTGCCCACACATAGGCAAAGGAGGGAGGTCAATGTGCAGCATGTCTTTGCACTAAGTTTGGAAAGAGCCATGAAGGAATCAGACATGGAGACATATGCGGTGGTGTGCAAAGGAGTCGACGATGATGAAGAGGAGATGCCTACTTCAGCTGAGATTTCTGATGTGCTTGCCGAATATGCAGATTTGATGCCTGACGAGCTTCCAAAAAAACTTCCACCAAGGCGTGCGGTAGACCACAACATTGAGCTTGAGCTTGGGAAGGAACCCTTGGCTAAAGCACCTTATTGACTGTCTGGACTTGAGTTGGAGGAATTGAAGCGACAACTAAAGGAGTTAGCTGATGCCGGGTTCATTAGGCCTTCAAGGTCCCCATATGGAGCTCCAGTATTATTCCAGCGAAAAAAGGATAGCAATGAGCTAAGGATGTGCTGTGACTACCGTGCGTTGAACAAGAAAACGGTGAGGAACAGATATCCTTTTCCATTGGCTGCAGATTGCTTCGACAAGCTTGCGAAGGCTCGAGTGTTTTCCAAGCTGGACTTGAGGCATGGTTACTATCAGGTGCGGATTGCCGAAGGAGACGAGAAGAAGACCACAATCGTAACAAGGTATGGCAGTTTTGAGTTCCTTGTTATGCCGTTTGGGTTATGCAACGCTCCTGCGACATTTTGTACTTTGATGAATGATGTCCTACGACCGTAATTGGACTCGTTCGTGGTGATATACCTGGACGATATAGTGGTTTACAATGATAACATGGAGGATCATAAGAAACACTTGGCGATGGTTTTCAAGGCACTGAGGGAGAACCAGTTGTTCTTGAAAAGGTCTAAGTGTGTGTTCGCTCAGACAGAGATACCGTTCCTTGGGCACATCGTTGGACAGGGGTACATACGAATGGAGCCGAGCAGGGTAAAGGCTATCGAGGACCGGGTTGAACCGAAGAGTGTCCATGACATGAGAGTGTTCTTGGGTATGACCAACTACCAACGGAGGTTCGTAAAAGGTTACTCCAAAGTAACATCGGCACTGACAGACCTACTAAAAAAGGACAAGAAGTGGTGTTGGACAGAGAAATGCCAAAAGGCATTCGATGAGTTGAAGAGGAGGATAGTTACAACACCGATACTAAAGTTACCTGACTTCGGGAGACCGTTCAAGGTACACACAGATGCTTCAGATTTTGCCATAGGGGGAGTTCTTATGCAAGATGAGCATCCGGTGGCCTATGAGAGTCGGAAGTTGCAGGATAGAGAACGGAGGTATCCAGTCCATGAGAAGGAAATGACTACCATCATCCACTGTCTTCACATATGGAGGCACTACCTGGTTGGGAAGCCTTTTGTTGTCAAGACTGACAACGTTGCAGCTAGTTATTTTGCATCACAACCGAAGCTTTCAGCGAAGCAAGCTCGGTGGCAAGACTTCTTGGCGGAATTCGACATGACTATCAAGTATCGACCGGGTAGACACAATGCAGTGGCGGATGCCCTTAGCAGGAAGGGGTAGCTTGCAGCATTGGAGGAAGAAGACCGAGCAGCAAGGGGTAGGAGTCGAGTTCAGATGTCAGAAGAGATGCAGAATAAGATCAAAGAAAGTGTTGGAACCGATGCTTTGGCGCAAAACATAGTGAAGCAGGTAAAGGAAGGGAAGACAAGAAGGTTCTTCCTAAGGGAGGGGTTCCTGCTCTGTGGAAACTGACTCTATGTTCCAAAGTCGTCCGGACTCAGGAGACACCTTTTGAAGGAATGCCACGACTCTCCGTAGGCAGGTCACCCAGGGCAGCGTTGTTCTTTGGCACTATTGGAGAGAGGGTTCTTTTGGGAAAAGATGAGGGAGGATATGGAGGAGTATGTGCATACGTGCATCATTTGTCAGCAGGACAAATCAGACAATCAGAGCCAGGGAGGACTACTACAACCTTTACCGATTCCAGAGAGACCATGGATGAGTGTCTCAATGGACTTCATCACTCAGCTACCACAGGTGCTTGGGTATAATGGGATTATGGTCGTGGTCGATCGTTTTTCCAAGTATGCTGTCTTTGTTCCTACAAAGATACCTTGTGGAGCTGAGCGGACAACGGAATTGTTCTTCAAGAACATAGTGAAGTATTGGGGAATACCATTGAGTATTGTGTCGGATAGAGATGCGCGATTTACAGGGAGATTCTGGACTACACTGTTCAAGTTGGTCGGGACATAGTTGTTGATGAGTTCGAGTTACCATCCGCAGGCAGATGGGCAGACCGAGAGGATCAACGCACTGCTGGAGGACTACTTGCGGCATTATGTGACAGCTGATCAAAAGAATTGGCCCGAACTCTTGGATATTGCTCAGTTCAGTTACAATATTCAGAAGAGTTCCGCAACGGGGTATAGCCCATTTGAGTTGGTAAATGGACAGATTCCGGTTGCACCACATACCGTGGTAACGGGAGGCTTCTTGAGGAACCCTCATGTGAAGAGGTTCATGAAGGCTTGGGAAGAGACCTTGGAGCTAGCACGGTTACGCTTGCACGAAGCTGCAAGAAGGATGAAAAAGTATGCTGACCGTAAAAGACGAGAGGCACACTTTGATGTAGGGGATATGGTGTTCCTCAGGATCACCAGGGAGCAGTTTCAGCCGGCCAAAGGGACGACGTACAAACTGACACGGAAGTACGAGGGACCATTCCGAGTAAAGAAGAAAGTGGGGGAAGCTGCTTACGAGCTGGAGCTTCCACGCCATATGAACATGAAACACCTAGTTTTTCATGTGAGTCAGTTGAAACGATGTCGACTTGATTCAGACCATCCAAAGAGAGTCGAACCAACGAGAGGACCAGCTGGGATCGTGGACAGACCGGGACTAGAGTTGGAGAAGATTGTGAGTCTCAGAACTACTGGTGTTGGTTGCCACCGACGACGGGAATTCCTTTGCAGATGGAAGGATGCACCGGAGGAGCAGCGCTGGGAGACGGAGGATTCACTTTGGAGATGGAAGGACAAGATCGCAAAGTATGACAGGAAATTGAGGAGGAGAGCAGGAATTGTCGGGACGACAATGACTTCGGGTGGGGGAGAATGTAGCGGCCTGCGGCTCTGCCCGAGCGCGCGCCCCACCTCCTCGCAAAAATAACTAAGTATGGAGCCACCATCACATATGAGTGCATGGATTATGGGCGTATGAAGGTGTTTATATGCGGTGGGGGAATAAAAGGTGAACGACCCGAGCCGACATGGGCCAGGGGTGTTCATCAAATAATAAGAGCGTCGGCTTGGGAAAAAGGATGGCGTTATATTATAACTTGTGGGGTCGGCTTTCAAAGCCAACACCCCTCACACTTGGGCTAGAGAGCGTATATATATGTGAACGCAAGGCTCATTTGGGATCATCGAAGAAACAATGATCACATCTCTTCACACAAGGGTAGAGCACTCGGAAGGTAGCGCAGATACCACAGGAAGCGGATGTGCCCGCCGAGTCGGGTGAAGGACGAGATATGGTGGTAGCTCGGGTTTCGGCAGTTTGCCACAGGTCAAGGTGCGGGCAAGGTCGCACATAGGGTGCGCCCGCCCGGCACCGGTTCGTGCAACAGTCGGGCAATTCGGCATAACGGGGGTTTGTGCAGCGTTTGGTATAACAGCAGGACGAGCACGGGTAGCGCCCGCCTGAGCGCCGGGTCGTGCAGCGTTTGGTATAACCGTGGGACGAGCACGGGTAGCGCCTGCCGGAGCGTCGGGTCGTGCAGCATTTGGTATAAGCCGTGGGACGTGCACGGGTAGCGCCCGCCTGAACGCGGGTCGTGCAGCGTTGGTATAACAGTGAGGTGTGCACGGGTAGTGTCGCCCGAACGCCGGTTCGTGCAACGTATTGGCGTATCGGTATAGCAGTGGGTGTGCATGGGTAGTGTCGCCCGAACGTCGGATCGTGCAGCGTATTGAAATATCGGTATAACAGTGGGCGTGCACGGGTAGTGCCGCCCGAACGCTGGGTCGTGCAGCGTTGGTTAACGGTATAGCGGTGGGCCGTGCGCGGGGTGCGCCCGCCCTCCTGAAGGCACGAAGGTTGTATAACAGATATTGTAACTTGGACGTCGGTGGAGACTTGGCAGACCGCCGTGCGGGTGTGCACGGGCGGTCACCCTCCTAAGTTGTAAAATTATCATTGTAATAAACGCTGATATTTGCCATTCGGCCATGTTGATTATTATGGTGATTTTATTATGTGATGTTAATGATATTAACATGTTAATGTTGTAAGTTCATAAAATATTTTACTTGGTTCATAATAATAGACTAAGTAAGTTTATGTGAAAGGCGTAGTCCATATGCATGATCATTAAACAAAGAACGTGCACGGTGGTGCCGCACCCGCCCAATTAAGAAAAAAAAAAATTTGAGAGCGTGACACTTAGGGCCGACATTAAAAAAAAAAGATATCTCTAGAAATTCATGAAACGAGGTGAACCAACATGTATGGCTCTGCATGGCTCTCCATGTCAGTATTGAAATTGAAAAGTTGTGATCCAGTCTTCCCCATCTAATATCAGTGAACATAAGTCAAGATGAGTTGCTTCCAGCCGTTAAAAATAGAAAAGTCGAATGGAAGGTTGGAAACCGTTGGAAAGTTTAAAGCAGGTGCAACTTTACAAGTGTTCGGTAAACATATTGAATTTTATGAGAATGAAAAATTATTTGAACTGGACATTCTTCTTACTAATCCGACATTCTTCTTGTTTCTGGATTGGGTTAGATTTAAGCATTTTTATTGATATATAAACTAAATATATTTCAAATATTATATTTTTTTACAAATATTTAAAAGCAATAAAAACATTTTAAAAATAATACAAACATGTGTAGCAATTTATTCTACTCTCAGCGGTCAATTTCTAATATTTCTTAGTTAGTTGATAAGAAAATCTTTTAATAAAAAATACATGTCATTCAAATTATTATAACATGACATGAGAATATAAGTTTTAATGTTCTAACATTTTATGGAATTCTTTTATTTAGTTTTTTTTTTCATATTCAAAATTATAATTTATTTTAAAATATAAATAAAAGATATCTATAAAAATAAATATTTTTATTTTTATTATGGATTAATATTTATAATATTTTAGTTATATAAATTTAATAAATAATTTAATTATTATTATAAATATAATATTTATTTATTAATATAATTATAATTCATATGGAAATTTGATAATCACTTAATCAAATGTCATTTCACTTAAAGAGGATTTCCAAAATTATTTGTTTTTAAATACAATTATTCAACTAAATTTATAAAGAAGACATGGTTTGAAATTGCCCTGCAATGGTTGTAGGTATCAATGATTATTGAATATGGTAAAATAAATACTTTCGAATAACTTTTATGTATAATATTGATAATGTCAAAACCAAAATTAAGGAACTAGTTAATTTAGATGGCGAAAATTATCCAATCCACGTAAATTTAATATTTAATTATCCAATCCACATAAATTCATCCCTACTGGATCTAGAACGGAGACAAACATTCAATAATGCTTTGTCCTATGTAAAATATAAGAATGTATACACAAAAATTAAGTATTGATTTGCTCTGTTTTATTGATAAGTGTAAAGATGTTTTTTTAACCTTTTTGAATTTTAGATTTAATTTAATTAAAATTTTAAGTAAATTTGTGATATTTAATATTTTAAAATGTATTTTTATTATATAAATAAATTTAATATCTTAAAAAATCTTTGAAATTTAAAATTTAGTATAATAATATTAAATAAAATTGTGATATTTGATTTTTTAAGATGTATATATATATTAAACATAAAAAATATAAAATAAAATGATTAAATGGGAAAATTGAAAAAATAATTATAATATGTTTATTTACATTTGAAATGGAGTGAGGTAATATAATTTTATATTTTTGTACTTGTTAAAATAGAAATTTCAAATCTAAAACACTTGTTCCTAAAATTATATATCTATTTTGATAATTTAACTAGAAATATTGATAGAAGTTAAAATATTTTATGATAAGCTAGTTGACAGTGAAATTTCACTCTGCCCCTTGATTATAGTTTCTCTTGATGTATTTTGGGATCTATTTAATTTTTTTACTGCTTTGGGCATCTTCTGTTATTAATTGTAGTTTCTCCTAATCTATTTTGGGATCCAACGTCCTATGGTCTCTAAATCGAGGTTTCTAAACTATGCTCTATAACTAGCCTGTTTTCATTAACAGACGGTGCGTTTTTTCTTGTGGATAAAAATGTCTAGTGGCTTACCCGCTCTTGAGTGGGAATGATTGTAGATGACGTAAGCCAGTTTGGTTTTTAACTGTTAGTGTACAAATGGCTCGCAGATCTCTACGTCACTGTGCAACCTTTTGGGCCTTGATTGCAGATTTGAGGTATCCAACCAGGGGTTAAATTTGACGCCGGTATGTTTGTATTTAGCTTTTTTACCTTTAAAATAAGTTTTAATTTCAAATCTCCATGTGTAGCTTGCCATTAATTTTTAAAAACGACATGTTTAAAAATTAAAAGTTTTAAATATTATATTATATTATATATATATATAATATATATATATATAACATTACAAGTTAAATTATATATTTTTTATACCATATAATCTCCGGCAACTTGCAAGTTTAGCGTTTACGGACAAAGGGCAGTGACCACGGCACAGGGCTGGGCATAAGAAGTTTCAAAGAGGACCCACTTCCACCTCACTAAATGCTAGGCATTTTCTTTGCAGTTGCCTTGGCATTTGCAGTCATGCTATGGACATTAGTACAACTATATTTAAGGGGAGCAGGGCTTTATTTACCCCCTTCAGAATATAATTCGAGGCAGAGAGACCCACAAAGAAATTCATCAAAATGACAAGCGCGCTGGCTTCAATAGGCGTAAACATTGCAAGTGATTTGATAGGAAGGTTGTTGATGCAAATAAAAGACACAAGCATTGCGGCGCACAAGGCGCTGTTTGCAAAGATGTGTTTCAAAGAGTTTTCAAGCCATATAAACAAAATAGAGCCCATTCTATTAGAGCTGTTGTTGGAACTACTACACCTACATGCAGACTCTTAGTTAGAGCAACGGATTGCATGCAAGATTCCTTTTGCATGATTTACTCCTTGATTTGCTCCTTCTTTAACTCCGCAACTGACTAATTATCTCCGTAACTTGTTGTAGGTGTTGAGTCTTCTCATTGATCACCACTATAGTGCATTACCTTGGGATCTTCACCCAGTAATGCTATATCATGAGCGTTGTAACATATTTTCTAATGAATCATTATTTTCTTCTTTCGATTTCTTTTTGTGTTTTTTGCTCTGCAAAGTTGTGTGTTCAACCTTTACTAGCTAGATTCATCTGTGCAAGTTTTTTAACACATTTACATGGTATCAGAGCCCATAGGTTGCTAGATAAAAGGTGCACCAGTACTTTATTTTGCAGGTATTACAGCTCAGAGATCGAAGATTGACAGAAAAATGGAGTTTCCCAAAGCATCGATCCTAACACCATACAACTATCACGAATGGAAGGACCAAATGGCTCGATACCTTCGTCAAAAAGGGTTGTACAGGATTACCATGGCTACAGAAGTGGAACCCACTTCATCCATAGAGAAATCCAAGTACCTCAACCGTATGGATGAGGCCCACGGATCCATATGCATGTGCATCTCTCCAGAGTTGCAGTTTCATCTATCTGTTTGCAATACTCCCAATGAAATTTGGAAAAAGGTTGAATATCTCTACGGGAAACAAGATGAGATGAAAGGACATATGCTCGAAGTGGAGCTGCTATCATTGGATCGACGGAACTATGATAGAATTCAAGACTTCTTCACCAAATATAATGATCTATTGCTGCAACTCAAGGGTTGTGGAATTGACAAATCCAAGGAGGAGAGTCTCCAAATTCTCTCTATTATGTCAAAGCTCGGACCGGAATACTCTGTCTTTGTGTCTACATTTCATTCAGTAAGGCTCGCAACAGGTAAATCCTACACTATGCCTTCTCTCCAAGAATTTATGGAGTCCCTTATTTTTGAGTAAGATAAACTCATTGGCATGGGGAAAATCAAACCTCCAAAAGCGCATGCACTTGCTGTGCATGATTGCAGCCACAATAAACATCACAGATCTAATTCAAGTCAGAAAAATCAGCAGCAAAAAGACAAGGGAAAAGCGCATTCCCATCCAAAGAAGGAAGGGTACACCAAGCCCTTCAATGACTCCTCCGGCTCGAGAAATGAGAAAGGGAAGAAAGGAAACAGATGCACCTACTGTTAAAGAGGATTCCATCCAGAATCCTCTTGCATGAAGAAACAAATTGACCAAATGGTAGAAATATTTCAGAAGCACAACCTTGGGGATCACATCCCTCAGGGCGCCAAGAAGAAAACTGAGGATCCGCCACATAGGAGAGGTAATAATTTTCATGCTTTAGTTGCAATTAATTCTTCTCATGATGCATGGATTATAGATTTTGGTGCATCACATCATATGGCTGCTGCAAAGGAAGTCTATTCATCTTTGGATGCATGCAAAGGACCTCCCATCCTCATGGGAGATGACTCACCTATTGAGGTCACTGGAAAAGGTAGAGTGGAACTTTTACATGGAAGTTTTGAAGATGTGCTTCATGTTCCAAAACTTTCAGTAAACCTGCTTTCAGTTTATCAGATCACTCATTCCGGCACTGGAAAGAGAGTGGAATTCACTCCAGATGCAGTAAACATATATGATCTACATAGTAGCGCCAAAATTGCAACTCGTGAGGTAAACAATGAAGCCAGACTGTATACATTTTCTGAATTTATTGAATCTCAATCCTCCTTATTGCTTACACATGCTGATGATAGTAGTAGGCTTTGGCACAAAAGGTTTGGTCACTTAAATTACAGGTATATGCAGCAGCTAAGCAAGAATGAGATGGTGGAAGGCTTGCCAAATATCAGTTTCTCCGAAGGAGTTTGTGAAGGGTGTGTTCTTGGCAAACATCCCAGAGAAAAGTTTGACACCGACAAGACTCACAGAGCATCCTTTCCTCTAGATCTGATCCATAGTGATCTCATGGGGTCCTTTCCTCATCCTTCCATCAACAAATCAAGGTATGTGCTTACATTTATTGATGATTTCTCACGGTATACTTGGGTGTATCTTCTCAGGAACAAATCTGAAGTTTTTGAGCACTTTGAAGATTTCAAAGCACTAGTTGAGACACAGTCAGAGATAAAGATCAAAGCCCTCCGTACATACAATGGGGGGGAATATGTTAACACAGCACTTCAGAACCTTTGCCTTCAGTCTGACATATAGTTGCAGTACACAGTTCCATACACTCCGCAACAGAACGGAGTTGCTGAGAGAAAGAACCGATCTCTCAAAGAGATGGCTTCCTACATGCTGCATGCTAAGTCATTGCCTCATAAGCTATGGGCCGAAGCACTTAATTGTGCTAAATACATCCAGAACATATCTCCTAATAGGTCTATCAAGAATCATACCCCCTTTGAGGCTTGGAGCGGCACTAAACCAGAGATCACTCATCTCCGTGTTTTCGGCTCTCGAGCATCGGCCCGGATCCCCTCTGAAAAGAGGAAAGCTCTTGATCCACAGAGCATTGAGTGCATCTTTGTTGGATACCCTGATGGTGTGAAGGGATATCGACTCCTCATTCCCTCTACGCACAATCTCATCATTGAGCGAAGTGTCAAATTTGAGGATAGTCTCTCGCATGCACCTCAGTCGCTGCATGCAGACACTTTTTATCTACCTCATGTCCGAGATGATGACTCAGTGCACTCAGATGCAGATACAGATCATGCAGATGCTGAGGAAGAGCATGCAAATGCAGAGACAGAGTCTTTAGATACAAATCTAGTGCATGCAAATGATGATCCACATCCAAGCCCAGATCGGGCTTCCAGCATTGAATCATATTCCCCTGTCATAAATCAGAGAATAAGGAGCTTACGAGAGATATATGCACAAGACCAACAAGCTGCTAGAAACGGTCTTGTGGGGGATAATTCTGATCTGCAGAGGACTAGATCAGAGTTTATTGAGCCTCCTCTTGTCCTCATTGCCACTGAACCATCGCCCTCCTGGCATTATCATTTGGTTCAGTCTTCTGATCCACAGCCTTATGCTGAGGCTGCTGGGCATCCATCTTGGGAGTCCGCCATGGAGGAGGAGTATAACTCCCTCCTTGAGAACGAGACTTGGGATCTGGTCTCCCTTCCTTCAGGAAGGAAACTTGTCCGATGCAAATGGGTCTACAGGACCAAGAGTGCTGCAGATGGGCAAATCACCAGACAGAAAGCGAGGCTAGTAGCTAAAGGCTTTCAACAAGTGCATGGCATTGATTATGACGAGACCTTTGCTCCAGTAGCAAAGATGGATTCCATACGCCTTACACTTGCCATTGCAGCTGCCCAGCGTTGGGAAGTACATCAGATGGATGTGAAGAATGCCTTTCTTCATGGAGACCTATCCGAGGAGATCTACATGGAGCAGCCACATGGTTTCATTTAGGATTCATCTTTGGTCTGCAGACTGAAGAAATCTCTCTACGGCCTTAAGCAGGCCCCGAGAGCTTGGTACGCGAATGTTGGCATTATGATTCAGGTGTTGTCCTTGATGGCAACTCACTCAGAGGTTTGATACAGGTGATGGCAACTTAATCAGATGGCAGATCTAGTGCAGTAGATCAAAAGAAAGATATACGCAGGTTGACCGTGATGAAAGTGCGTATATACGCGGGTATTCAGAGAAAAAGGCGCGTATACGTACACACGCAGGTTCACAGAAGGAAAGGCGTGTACATGTCGGAAAACTAAGTTTTGGTCCATGGTATTTTAGTATTGGTCCATGGTATTTTGGTCCGAAGTGTTGACCCCAGGTATTGGGTCCAAGGTATTGGTTCTACATGGTTTTGGACCATGGTATTGAGAGAAGCCTAAACCTATATAAGGAGAAGATCATTAGGCCAAGATGGTGGTGCAAGAGTGAGCAAGTGATGAACATCTGATAAAGTGTGAAATCTAGATGCTGGTTATGGGTTGGTGATGTCTTGCTTGATCTGAACCAAGGAGGCACTCATGTGAAGGATGATGAACAATGGATCAGGATCTTAAGGCTTGGAATGATTATCATTATATGGTTTGATTATGGATAGACTTCATCTATTAACGCATGTTTATTGTATGATCTGGGTATGTGCTGATGTCTGAAATAGCTGCAAAGATATGAGTTAGAATTTGCAGATCTGTACGCGGGTTGTCTTTGGTAAAAGCACATATACACGCAGGTTGGGCTCGTCCAAGTAGCGTATACAACGTGAAGTATGATATTTGAAGTTGATGTTGGATCTGGTTGCTGTTGCAGAGTTATGTAGACTGTGTTGTTGACAAGGTTTCAGAATTGGGTGATTCAGAGAGTGGTGATTCAGATTATGATGGTGTGCTTCATGGATCCAGTATGAAAATGCATGAAACATGGTCCCTAGATGATTGTAGGCCGGCACCTACGTACTGCTAAACATATTGGCCAGTACAAGAGCCAGGGGGTTGTAGCTCCCTTCTAGGAGCAGTTGGAAAAAGAGTGAAGGTTAGAGCCTTCAGTAGGCCAGCGCCTACGTACTAGTAAATGGAACGGCTAGTACAAGAGCTAAGAAGGTTGTAGCCTTCTGCAGGTAGAAGCCTGCGTACTGGTAAAGGACTGCACCAGTACATTGTAAAAGAAGTTTATTATTAAAGGAAGATAAAAACAAATTGCAGCAGGTGGTTTTCACCAACATTGGGTTTCCACCTTATATCATGGTGTTCATGTGTGCTTCTTATGTGTGATGATCTGTATTGTTTTACTACACCTGTTTACTGTTAATGCGGTTAATAATGTTCAGATGCATTTACTGAAGATAAGCTAACTGAATCATAAGATTACTGCTTGTACGCTGGTTGCATTTAACACAGTCGCGTATATACGCAGATATACTGAACTGAAGTCATGTATATAAATCTAAGTATGAAAAATGAAAAGTATCTGATTTGATAATACTGATTCACCCCCCCCCCCCCC
>APFE030192121.1:108603-120340 GCA_000404065.3 Pinus taeda
GCGAAGATGGATTATTTTCTCTTATCACAAAACTTTGAAAGATGTAAGTCTGATCCAATTGTTTACATGCTTAGGACACATGATTCTCTTCTTATCTTAGTTTTGTATGTAGATGATCTCCTAATCATTGGGAGCTCGGCTTCAGCCATTGCTACAGTCAAGAGGGCCTTGCATGATAGGTTCTTGATGATGGAAATGGGTTCATTACACTTCTTTCTTGGTCTTGAGATTAGCCAGGATGCCACAGGCATCAAACTCTCTCAAGCTAAGTATGCACGGGATCTCCTCGAGAGATTTCGCATGACTGACTGCAAGCCAGCACCGACTCCTTTTCTGTCTGGGGTCCGCCTTGAGGATGGAAGTGACACTCCATTAGTTGTCAGCACTCTCTACCGATAGCTAGTGGGGAGCTTATTGTACCTCACCCACTCCAGACCAGATCTCTCATATGCAGTATGGGCAGTTTCTAGATACATGCAGGAGCTGCATGAGCTACATTGGAATGCTGCCAAGCGCATCCTCCAATATGTGCAGGGCACCATCACTTTTGGGATTCACTATGCAGCAGGCACTGCATTGAATCTCCTTGGCTTCACAGATTCTGATTGGGTGGGAGACAACATTGATTGCAAGTCCACCTCCGAATATTCACTTAGTCTAGGATCTGGCCCTATCTGTTGGTCGAGCAAGAAGCAGGCTACTATTGCTCTCTCTTCAGCTGAGGCCGAGTACAGAGGAGTAGTCAACATCACCATTTAGGCTCTGTGGCTACAACACTTCCTCACTGAGTTGGGTGTTCTGTTCCGCCAGCCCATTGTCATCTGGTGTGACAACCAGAGCTCTCTCAAATTTTGCAGGGATCCAGTACAGTGGCAACGGATGAAGCACATAGAGATCCATATGCACTACATCAGAGACTTAGTACATGATCGGGTCATTGATTTGCAGTTCTGTCCCTCAGCCGAACAGACTGTAGACATCTTCACCAAGACATTCACTGAACAGAAGTTTCGCTCTCTGCGTGATCGTCTTGGAGTGAAGGACACAGTTGCTTAGCAACTATCTTTTCTTCCTCTTTTCTTTTGATTGCATTGTATTTTGAGGGGGGGGGTTTCCCACGAGGTTTTCCCTCTTTCCTCAATTTTAATACAAGTTGCACTCTATTTTGGGTGACCTTTGGCCTTAGTTGTCAGGGCCCATTTTCTATTTTTCCCCATAGTGGTGTTCAGGGGGGGTGTTGGAATTACTACACCTACATGCGGACTCTCAGTTAGAGCATTGGATTGCATGCAAGCGGACTCTTAGTTAGAGCATGCGACTACATGCAACTACTACACAACTACATGCAGACTTTTAGTTAGAGCATGGGATTGCATGCAAGATTCATTTTGCATGATTTACTCCTTGATTTGCTCCTTCTTTAACTCCGTAGCTGACTAATTATCTCCGGAACTTGTTGTAGGTGTTGAGTCTTCTCATTGATCACCACTATAGTGCATTACCTTGGGATCTTCACCCAGTAATGCTATATCATGAGTATTGTAAATATTTTCTAATGAATTATTATTTTCTTCTTTCGATTTTCTCTTAGTGTTTTTGCTCTGCAAAGCTGTGTGTTCAACCTTTACTAACTAGATTCATTTGTACAGGGTTTCTAACACATTTACATAATTTTTTTGATTATTATCAATAATCAGTAGTCTTAGAATACACTAAAATACATAAATAAATACGCTGCATCACAAAATAAACAAATTGTGTCTCTCTTTGTATCTTAAAAACAAGATAATAAAACAACATGATCGCAAAGATAATATTAATTATGTCCAAGTATAATCTCACCATCCGATGTGACGGTTGAGAATCTTTTCAGTTATTTTAATGTCACCATCCGATATATGTCCTGTTACGACCATTTTCAGTTATTATCGGACCATTTGCCACCATTTTCAGTATAATATCCCCATCCGATGGATGTCCAAGCAATTTTAACCTGTCGCGACCATTTTCAGTTATTATTGGATCAATATAGTAATATCTGAAGTATTTGACATTTCAAGCATAAGATGGTTCTTTGGATTTTTAATAAAATGTGATTTTTCATTTATGTAAGTTCAAGTATTTATTGCGTTCATTTGTGCCAATATTGTGCCTGTTAATCTTGACATTTTTTGCGTGGAATGTAGGGTTATTTCTAGTGAGTATCGAAAGTTTACTGGACTAAATGTCTTTTGACAATGCACAGGCATTCCAGCTGTAAGATAACACTCCTACTGGATTCTCTTTGGGCATATGCATCAGAAAGCTCGAGTATTTCACGAAATCGCCAAAGCTTTGTAGTGAGATCTTTGGTAGTTGACAAATGGTGGCAGGGCCACGAGCAAACAGTGACTGAGCAAACGGTGACGTGAGCGCTTCGGTAATTGAGTTGAATGTATATATGATATGCCCCATAATCTAAAGTGTGGTTACTATAACTGATCCATATAAGGTATTCGATAACCAATCTAATCTATGCATATTTGTTATCAAAAGTTTTGGATGTATTGCGTTTGTGTAAATGACAAGATACTTCATTCACATGAAATTAAATTAAATCATAATATAATGTGATTAATATGATATTATCTTGGTCACACTACGTTGATAGCTAACTACCACGCCATTTAACGAGTTTTTTACTTCGTGGTGATGATAGATTATCACACTTGAGGATTGACCACATGTTAGCCTAGACTTATGGGAAAACCCATAAGTAGAAGTTCTACCCAATGCAACATCTGGTGTCATAGTATCGTATTTTATTTTACGATTTTTTGAATTATATAACTTAACAAGAAACAATCATGAATAAAGAAGAATCAAAATATTTTGTTTATCTAAATATTGGATCGGTGCAATTAGAGTGGTATCCTTACCATGTGCATCAAGGTGGAGGATAAGAGTAACTTCGTTGAGATTCAAAGAAGACCTTGGAGGGTTTAATCCGGAAAGTCGTAATGGCTTCCATAGAGCATATTTTAGTGCACTACTAGAGGTCTATGATTGACATGCCACACACTTGGATTCAATTACTCCACTTAGTAGCTACTACTATAATGTGCTACAACGAAACACATGGTGAATGTGAGCTTGTAGCTTGATTACCCATATATTGTAATTTGCACACAAACCATAGATATGATCAAGGGCTAAATGTCCAATTTCGTACATGAAAACTCACAATTTTGTAGTTGGTGTTATTAAGGTAATATAAAAAAACTTTTTTTTGACTTTATAAATAAGTGTAAATGTAAATGAGTTGATTTTATGTACATATGAAAATGAATAATTTCTCTTATGGACATGCATACACTATATTGGCTTAGATGTCAATCTAATACAAAATTAGATGATGCATCAATAATAAAACTAAGACCGTGTGGAACATAAATACAAGTAATAATATCAAATAAACATTCTAGAAGCCTTACTCATAAGAATTTCCAGACTAATGAAGGATCACAAACATGATATTCATCATTTACTAAGCCAATACCAACCGAGAACTGAGGTGGATCGTCAAATGTCAAACACCATGAAAAATAACATTTGAAAGTAACTTGATAACACCGTCATAATCAACCATAGTATTTATGGCAAGTCCAAGACAAGCACCTCCTAAAAACACTGGCTAATTAATAATTAGAGCATGAGTAAATCACCCAATCATAGAAGCAATATTCCAAGAATGATGGATTGTGCCATCTACAAATCCTATAAATACCATTTAGTCCACTAACATCCATCAATCAAATCAAATCAAATCGAAGACTAACGACAAGGAGGAATAACAACCTAGCCTAAAACTACTAATATACAACAATTACAAAAGAAAAACACCCAAGCAAAGATGCTTATTCATAATACCTCTAAAATGAAGCTTGATATAGGGATCACTAAGCATGTCACCCTCATATTCAAGTAGCTTGTAAGCTCCCTTCTTAAGGACACATCTAATGATGTAAGGAATGATTCACATCACTTTAAACTTGATTTCCCATAGTGTATCTTTGCCTTGGTCAAAATCCAAGCATAGATATTTCGAAAATAAAATCTAGGGTTGTACATATTTATCATAATTAAGCTTGACACACCTTTTATTACTCTAATTTATAGTGGCCTCATGTCTATGGTGCTCAACAAGTTGTTCTAGGCGAATAAGGTATTGTTCAATCAGGCTTGTGTTAGAGAGAATCTTAATTCCTAGCTTGAGCAAGGGAATCTCACATTCAATCGGCAAAAGTACTTCCACCTTATGAACAATTTGGAAGGGAGTAAATCTTGTGGCAATATTAACTCAAGCTGTATAAGCCTACAGTGATCAATACAACATGAGATGTCGGTTTATTCTACCTGCATTAATGGTATGTTGTAGGATGGTTTTCAATGACTTTTTCACTACCTCCACTTTTCCATTAGCTTAAAAGAAACAAGGAGGTGAATGATCATATGTAAGTCCTATATTAGAAGTTAGTTTTGACACACACATATTGCAACATCCATAAACCCTCAAACCATTAAGCCTAGATTAGAATACAACCATAGTTCCTTAACTAAAATTAAAAAACCATGGGGTAAATCTCCATATGCCACAAAATAGCTAAAAGTGAAAAATGTATGCCAAAAACCATAAGCAATGAATGCAAATAAATGCCTATTTGTTTCAAGATCTCTGACCCCTCTTCTGACACCCCACTATGCCTAACATGAGATTTGGTGCATGAAGCTAATTGTGCAAAGAATATAACACATACCCAACAATCTCCTACTTTTTATTTTCTTTGCAAATAAGGGGTCACAAGAATACATGGCTAGAAATCCAAGGCAATAATTCCTAGTGTTTTTATATGCCAAAAGAACTTCTCAGAGCTCATAGATTTTTTTAATGAATCTACAACATTCTTAAAAGCATCCACCTTTACTAGTAATCCCTTCTCATCTATAAACATAACTCTCACAAAGTGATATTTAACATCAATATTCTTTGTCTTAGAATGATAAGTTGGACTCTTCACGAAGAATATTGCACTCTAACTATCACAATCTATCCTTAGAGCATGTTGTATGATCCTATTTAGAATATTATATTGTTGTGCTAAGATCCTCCTTAGATTAGAAACAAAATTCTTTCATTGTGCTTAAGGATTCATAAATTTTTCCAAGTGAAAAATGAATTTTTATGTTAATTTTATGAGAAATTAAACATAAATAAGAGGCTGAACAACAACATAAACATGTATAGAACATCATAAAAAACAAATTACAATAGGAACATGATAAAGGAGTTCACACCATTAGGTATACATCTCCTTGGTCCAACTTCCAATGGCTTGGGCCTCTCTATTATGCTCAAAAGTGTAAATATATGTGTTTACAATGGTCAAATGCTTCTGAAACCTTCTCCCATGAGTCCAGAATTTCCAAAAATGACCACCTAGCCTCTTTTTGCATCCAATTTGGTGGAAAACTGAAGAATTTATGACCTACCCTAGTTCTCCCAATATTCACTCCACAAATTGCACCATTTTCGGCATGAACCTACATTTTCGCTCCAAAATTACGCTAACTGGGCGAAAATTTCACCATGCGGCGGTCCATAATCTATCAACGCCAATTGTTCCATCGCAAATCAGAATCGGCGAAGAACCAATCATCTTATGGTTTGTGAATGTGGTGGAGTGACATGCGATTGCGATACATCGGACCCGATGGAACTATTATCTGGAACCCATAATATTATCCCATCCGAGATCCATCAAAATTCACAATCAGTGGATTCAGGGGGTGACAAATATATTGGACTTTGCACTTCTGTAATGTGCAATTGTGATTATCGCATTGCAACCTGGGTACGCTGGGGGTCGATTCATCGCATCGCACCCTAGCTTGTTATGGGGCCAATTCTTTAACACCGACCTACCTGCGACATGTGATTTATGAAATGCGGGGCTAGTGGTGACCTGCCACTTGGAACTTCCCCATTTGCTGAAGGGTCCTACCACATCATCCACTCCTACCATGTGTCGAAGTCAAACTTGAAATTTAACTTGCTCTAACTTCTTCATGTGAGCTCGGATTCGAGTTCTGTTCACATCATTTGAATCAGGATGACGAGCACTTCAATCTGAAGTCGATTTTATCGAGATTATGCCACTTTGTGTTTTGAGCCTAATTTTGAGCATTGATCACTCCCCCCCACTGAAAGCCTTTTGGAATCTAAAAGGATCACTTTCAATTATCCAGCAAGTGAGGATAGAGTTCCTTCACCTTTCCAACATCTATCCATTTGGCTTTTAAAGGATTTGTACCCTTGAGCCCCACTCGAAGATAATTGATACTTTCCCTTTTTGATGTCCTTGTTCTTCTGTCAAGTGTCGTGTCTTGTCAAAGCTCATCAAGGAATTCTGGAGAAAATTCTTCAATGGATGGAATTTGAATATTCTCTCCTTGATCTTCAATAAAAGGAGGTTCATACAACCTTAAATTCTCAACATTAACAATGATATAAATTTGCATATATGAAGGCAAATCCAACCTAAAGGCATTGTTACCAATCTTTTCCAAAATTCTGAATGGACCATATCTAATTGGTTTTGGCTTTTTACCTTCTCCTTGGAGCCTCTCTTTGTTAATATGAAGCCAAACTTCATCACCAACGTAGAACTTATGATCTTAACTATGATTGTTGTGCCTTTCTTTGTTCTTGCCTTGGATTTTCTCAAGTTGTTCTTGAACCTTTTGGTGTACTAGTTGGAAGTGTTCAAAGAACTTTCTTGCTTTGTCTATGTTGCTATGAGCTTCAAAAGCAACATAATTTCCAAAAATAAAATCCAAAGGAGGTTTAGTCAAGTATCCCAAGCATGCCTCAAATGGAAAAGTTTGAGTTGAAGAGTGCTTGGCTCAATTGTAAGCATGTTGAATATAGTGCAAATGTTCATCCCACAACTTAGGATGCTTGCTGCAATACCCAAGAAGAAGATGTATCACTATTCTGTTCACCACTTTTGTTTGACCATCTGTTTTTGGATGAAAATTTGTACTCTTTTTCAATTTGGTGTCCATGAATCACCACAAGCTTGAACAAAGATTCCCAACAAAGCGAGAATCTCGATCACTAACAATGGATGTGGGCAATCCAAAATGCACCCAAACATTTTGAAAGAATAACTGAGCAGTTTGTTCAGCTATAACTTTCTTTTTACATGGCATCAAAATACACATTTTGCTAAACCCAACCACAACTACATGCAAATAATCATGACCTCTTTTTGACAACGGAATACCTCCTAAATATCCATAGAAACACTCTCCCACGGTCATGAAGGAATTGGAAGTGGTGTGTACAATCCTAACTTCCTATTACTAGGCTTACTGATTGCACATAACGAACATCCTTTAATAAAGTGAGATACACTTTCAAGCATATGAGGCCAATAACAATACCTCTGTAGATGTGCCACCATCTTACTTACATCGAAATGACGAAGAATAAGAGAAGTATGTGCCTCTCTTATCATGTTAACTCTTTCTCCTTGTGGAATACAAAACTTGCCATGATGGTACAACAAGTTATCATGCAAATGATAATCCAATTCCTCTACTGGGTTACCTCGATTCAAACTTGCATAAACATCTTGAAAGTCATTGTCTAATGCATATTGCTCAATATAAATTTCATATAAAACAAAATTATGCTTGAGTAAAGTAGTTGCACTAACAATAGGCCTAGAAAGCATATCAACAAATTTATTGTAGATACCTTTCTTATACCTTATTAGCAAGTGGAATTTTTGAAGAAAACCCATCCATCAGAAGTGTCTTGATTTCTACAACTTTGATTGAGATTACAAGTATTGCAAGGGTTGATGATCAATGTGAATGATTGTTTCCTTACCCATCAAGTAGCGTTTCCATTTTTTCACACTTTTCACCAATGCATACAATTCCTTGTCATATGTAGGATATTTAACCACTACACCATTAAAAATTTTCGGATGAAAATAGATAGGCTTACCATGTTGAATGAGAACTATACCCATAGCGTAGTCACTAGCATTAGTCTGAATCTCAAATGACTATCTCAAGTATGGAAGTGAAAGTACTGGAGTTGTACTGATCTTTTCCTTCAATGCATCAAAGGCCTTTTGTTGTTTTCCTCCCCACTAAAAAAGCTTTTTCACACTTGTCAATGCATGCAAAGGAGCTGTTATAAGAGAAAAATTAGCAACGAATTTCCTCCAATATTGGGTTGCTCCCAAAAAAATTCTTACCTTTGTAACTGTCTTGGGCCTTGGCCAATTCACAATGACATCAACCTTGGAGGGATCTATTTTCAACTCACCTCCTCCAACAATATGACCCAAGCAAACTAAAGAAGTTTTTCCAAACTTGCACATTGACATCTTAAGATACAATTGTTCTTTTTTCAAGACATCAAGTACTTATATTACATGCATGACATGTTCATCACAAGATTTACTGAAAATTTAGATGTCATATAAGTAGACTATTACAAACTCATCAAGAAATGGACTCAACACATCATTAATTGCACACATGAATGTAGCAGGAGCATTACATAAACCAAATGGCATAACTAGCCATTCAAACAAACCTTGTTTTATTTTGAATGATGTCTTCCAAATGCCTCCTTTAATTATTCTAATTTGATGGTAGCCACTTCTTAAGTCCATCTTAGTAAAATACTTTTCATCTTTTAATCGATCAAGTAAATCATTTATTCTAGGCAATGGGTAACGGTTCTTTACTATAATTTTGTTCAATGCACGAAATTCCACACACATGTGCCATGTTCCATCCTTCTTGGGCACCAAGACAATAGGTAAAACACATGGCAAGGAAGATGGTCTGATGATCCCTTTATTCAACAACTCTTGAATTTTCTTCTTAATTTTTGCACTCTCCATCACTGACATCCTGTGCATGACAATGTTAGGAATAGGACAATCTTGCTGCAACTGTATCTCATGTTGGATTCCTCTCTTGAGAGGTAATGCCTTTGGTTCCTAAAATATCTCATCATATTGGTTAACAATGTCAACCAATTTAGATTTCAAATTTGAATCACAACCTTTAAAAGATTCATTACCAACATAATCCTTGGGTTTGATCATTAGAAGCACAAAATTCTTTCTCGAATTCACTAGTCTTTTCATCTGCCCTACATTAACAAGAGAAAGATTTATTTTCTTGCTATGAGCTCTCACAATATATTCCACTCCACCTTTGAATAAATGATATTTCTTTTCATGTTTATGGAAGATATATTTTATGTCATAAAGGTACGGGCTGCCCAAAATTATGCCACAGATATCTAATGACACAACATCAAGATCCACTTCATCTATGAAATTTGCAGTAATAGTGAATCTCAATCTACACTTTCTAGTAACCTGTAATTGCACATTATCACACACCCATCCAAGTTTATATGGTATATGATGTGGAACAGTTTCCAAGTTTAAACTTTTGATAATGTTTTCAGATATAAGATTGGCTTGAGAGCCACTATCGAAAATCAAATCAATCTTGTTGTGTTTTTATATCACCCTTATGAGAAAAAGTTCTATTCTCCTCTTTTCATTTGGAGTTTCATTTTGTGAGTTTGAATAACTAGTGCTAGAAATGGATTCTCTTCCTTTTAACCCCATGGTTGTGATTTTAGTTTCATCACCTGAATCGGATCCCAAATCTTGTTGAGTGGTTGCAGTTGTTTTTTTTTTTCCCTTGTTGTTGTTTCTTTTTGGTCTCATTTTAGCATGAAGCTTCCAACAATGAGCTTCATCGTGACCTTCTCTAGAAAAAGTTTTGCATGTAACTTTCTCTCCTTCGTTTTTGATAGACGTAGTTTTCTTTGCCTTCCCTTTGAAAGCCTTTTCCTTTCCCTTACTCTTAAATGCATTTTTACTACCTTCTTCTGGGGTGTTTTCCCCTCTTGCCTCAAGATGAATGGCTTGCACACACACATCATCTAAATTATTGGGATTAAACATTAAGATAGTATACCTAAGGTAACTGTGTAAATCCCTTGTGTACTTCAACAATGTGTCCTATGATTACAAATCTACACCTCACATCGAAGACCTTTTTTCTGAATTCTTGGGTGTGATCTTGCACATTTTGACCTTTAAGTTGTCTAAAGTTCTACCAATTCATGATGGCTTTCTATATATAAGCTAGAGGGTATAATTTACTTTTGATTGTAATGATGAAATCAATCCAAGAAATTGAGATCTTACCATCTTTTTTAATCTCCTCTTGGGTCTTTGATTCCCACCATACTAGTGTTGCATCCTCCATTCTCAAGGAAGATAATTGAATCTTTATGTCATCCTCTTGAAGGTTTTGAATCCTACAATATACCTCCAACTTCCGAATGAAATTATCAAGCTTCTCTACATTCACTTCACTAATATACATGGGTAGCTCAAATTTAACATCAAGTTTTTTAAAAGGTGATTTATCAGTTCCTTTTGAAGTATGATGATGAGTATAAGTAAGGGTTGTGTTAGTGGAAGAGGGTGAAGATGCTTCTGAAGAAGAAAATGAAGAAGATGGTAGATATGGTGGAGGTTTGTCTCCAGTTCCATTACCTCCTCATGAAGGTCCTTTTCCTTTGGGAGGTTTGGAACTTTCCCCTTGTAACCTGGTATTCCTCTCTTCATAGAGGACCTTTACCATCTTTGTCATATCAAATAAAGCCTTTTCGAAAGTGTTCTCATCTTTTGTCATTTTTGTAGGTTCTCCTTCATGACACATGATCTTTGGAGTCTCAACTGCAACTTGAGGTTGAATTGGTGTTGGCAACTCTGGCAACCTTGCTCTCGCACCCCTTGACCCAACTTCAGGGCTTCCAACTAGCTTCCATTCCCCTCTTTTGAGTTTTAACCTTGTAAGCATGACATAAAATTGCAGACAGTTAAATCCTTCTTTCACAAAGAAAACCTAGTGCTCTGATACAAAAATGATCTCATTTAGAATAATAGGTTGTTGTGCTAAGATCTTCCTCAGATTAGAAACAAAATGCTTTCATTCATGAATTTTTGCAAGTGAAAAATGAGTTTTTATGTTAATTTTATGAGCAATTAAATAGTAAATAAGAGACTAAACAAAATCATAAAAATGTACAGAACATCATCAAAAACACATTACAATAGGAACATGATAAAGGATTTCACCCCTCCCCGACTACGTCTCCTTGGTCCAGCTTCCAATGGCTTGCACCTCTCTATTTTGCTCAAAAGTGTAAAAATATGTGTTTACAATGCTCAAATGCTTCTAAAACCTACTCCCATGAGTCCAGAATGTCCAAAAATGGCCATCTAGCCTCTTTTTGCATCCAATTTGGTGGAAAACTGAAGAAGTTATGACCTCTCCTAGTTCTCCCAATATTCGCTCCACAAATTGCACCATTTTTGGCATGAACCTACAATTTCACTCCAAAATTGCATGAACTGGGAAAAAATTTCGCCGCGTGGCAGTCCATAATCTATCAGCATTGACTGTTCCATCATAAATCATAATCAATGGAGAACCGACGGTCTTATGCTCTATGAACACAATGGGGAGACACGCAATTACGATATAGTGGACTCGACGAAACTATTAACTGGTGTTAGGGTCCCACCCTAACCCCCTTATCTATGTAATGGGACCACGTCATAGTTAAGAGTCA